>JAPMOQ010055686.1:4987766-5044304 GCA_026543055.1 Argiope trifasciata
TATATATATATATATATATATATATATATATATATATATATATATATATAATGATCAAATTGGCTTGTTCCGTAAATCTAGTGTTAAACTCTAACTAAGCATAAATCTATTATATAACATCAATAATTTTTATAGAAATTTTTAAGAGATTTAAAAGTTACTACTACATTAAAATACAATTTAAGATAAAATAACTAAAATTAAATTAAAAAACATGAAACTGAATAGAAAAGAAAATAAGTAATGTAAGAAAAAAATGAAGATATGTAAACTTAAACAAGTTCTTAAACTATTCATTAGGAAAAATTAAAATTTCCTGCTCTTTGTAAATTAATGTTTTTAAAATATTAGTAGACTAATAAATATGCCATTTTAAGGTAAACATCTATCATCAGATTTTCTAATCGATGACAGTATGACAAAAATACAATTGTACCTACATTACAATTGAAATAATTAAATGTGAACCATTTATGACTGGTAAATGCAAATGAAGTGAGAGAAATGAAAAATAAAAGAGATTTTATTGACTTAAGGTGATAAACTTAATTTTTTTAATAAAGTAAATATTTAAAAATGAAATTTTAATCTTCAAGAAATTAGAAGAAAAGAAAAATATTCCGTAGTACGTTATCTTTCTTGTTATTAAAACTACATATTTCAAAATCTCCTAGGCTTGAATTTTCCAGCATTAAAATATAAGTAAATAGATATTTATAAATATTATAATTAAAAACATCTCATTTATTTTTAGCAGATGATACATTTATAAAAATAAAATAATGAAATTAATATTTTCTAATTAAAAAATGACCAACTATTAAAACTTTCAGTACATGGATTAGTCAAAATTCTGATATTAAGCAACTCTGACCATTATGATTAAACAGTATGGAATGATACTCCATAAACTATCATGAACAAAGGTTGTTATTATAAGACCATTCAGAAACTACAGAGCAAACTTTAAAAAAACATACATGTCTAATGGCATTCTGCCTTTCAATCATTTGCTGTTGTTGCTGCTGCTGTTGCTGTTTTTGTTGTTCCTGAGCAGCTTTATACTGCAGTTCTTTCTGCTGAGCAGCTTCTAAAGTTTGCTGTAGTTGTTGAATTTTTAACTGGAAAAATTAACCAGACAATAAGAAGCAATAAAAGAAAAATAAATATATAATAGATAAGGATACAATATGTAATTGTTCAAAATGTTAAGAGTTCAACAAACTGGAGCATTTAATCGATTGGCATTCTGCTTTTCTATCATAAGTTGCTGTTGATGTAGTTCTTGAGCAGCTTTATATTGGAGTTCTTTCTGTTGAGCAGCTTCTAAAGTTTGCTGCAGATGTTGCATATTTAACTGGAAAAGTTAACCAAAGGATAAAAATCAATTAAAGCGTGTTAAATATATAATACTCTAAAAAACAATATATAATTATATAAAATGTTATTTGAATTTGACTTAATAAACTGAAACAACTCATCATCTAAAATTATCAATATGAAAAAATATTAAAATGAAAAATAAGTTTTGAATTTTAAATAGATATGTATGTTAACTCTAAACTTATGAACCAGCAAATATACACAACACAAAACATAAACAAATCAAGTCCATGTAAACTCAAAATACAAAAATAAAAGTATTAAATTTGATACTAGGCTTTGAACTACATGATCAGCATCAAAATAAATGCCATATCGATCAAGCATCCATGTTTACAGAACCCTAAATTCAAATGACTAATAAAGCAGATAGCTAAACACTCTTTAAAATATCTATGGTAGTAAATTTAGACTGATTTATGTATCATGTTTTTTTTTTATTATATAGTATGCATCATTTTTTTAATTAATATATTTAGTATTAGAAAGAACAGTCAAAAATTAAAAACATTTAATTAATTCTGCAATAATACATTCTTTTTAAAACTTTACTGACGTCACTGATAGAAATTCAGAAAAAAAAAAAAAAAAACAATAATTAAAACATTACTATAATCAGATATCACAGAAAAAGGGTAAAAAATGAATTATTTCTAGTTGCAAAAATTAATAAATGATTCAGATTTAATATTTTGAAAAATAATATCATAGTGAAATTACAATTAATAAGCAATTCTGATTAAACCATAGCAGAAGCATTACTTAACACATTATTCACAAGCAAGCACAAAAGCATATTAGCACAAGATAGATACACCCAATGCATACTCAAATTTGAAAAAGAAAAAAAAAATTATCCTTAATAACATTTAAAAAAATAGTAAATATTTTTACAAATCCTTGAGATTAATAACTTTTTAAAAAACTGAATATTCTTGTAAAATAATAATTTATTTTATAACATAGACAATGTAAGCAAAAGCTAAACATAATAAGTGCTTTATTTCAAGGTAGTTCAATAAATAATATTCCCATTCAAATATTTTGTGAATATTTAATCTTTTCAAACATCCATTAAAGTAATTCTTTCATGTTTTTAAGTAAGAGTTGTCAAAACCCTAAAAGACAATTTCTCTATGGAATGCTTCGAGATAATACTTGGCTTTTACATATTTTTTTTAACAGCATTGAAATCTCAGAATTGTAAATATACTCCCCGAAAAACTTTTTTACCCTTTCTTCCTTCCTCCAAAAATCTTTAGAATTACTAATTTATGGATATAAATAAATTCTTCAAAAAATGTTTGGAAAATCAGCTTAATAGAATGAAAAAGAAGGATAGTGTTAATGCTTAAGCAAGGGCAAACATCTATATTTTTTGCAGATTCAAAAGATGTTATGAGCTGTAGTATCAGAAAAAGTTTACAATTTCAATGAAAGCTGTGAAAAATCAGCTGCCTAATTATATTCAGTAGTATTTAGTCTTGAGCAATCACTAATGCACTTTAGGCTCTAGTAAAAATAATTTTGAAACTTTAATCATTATAAAGTCCAAATTTAGCAAGTTTTAATATATGACTGAGAACAATAACAATCAGATAAATAAAATTAGTGCTACCTTTTGTATAAGACCTTGAAGACATCTGATTCCAGTTCTAGTTTCGATCTTCTGGTTATTTTCATTGACATAAATGGATTTCCTTTTAAATGCTTATCCTTGTTCCAATTTTATGCAAGAATATTTTTACAAAAATAAATAGGATATAGGCCAAATTTTAGAGAGGCAGCCTTTACAAATACCAGTTTCTTTACATTATGAAAGAAGATAATAGTAAAATCATGTTGATTAAATCCATCATTCTAAACGTATTCTAATGAAGAAATATTGCCCTTTATTTCCAATTTATTCACAACTTCTTTTAAAATGTAAAAATTGGGATGTATCAATTATTGAACACCTCAGAGCTCTATTAACAAATTCAACGAATTGATGGAATTAATTTTTTATTTATTTAAAAAGAAAGAAAAGAACTTGACTTATAAGGTATACCACAAGTTTTAACTGTTCAAACTAATGCAATGAGCAGAACACATCAAACTTGTGCAATTATAGCTTCTTGAATAATGATCAATTTCATAAAACTCAATATGAATTAAACAGAAATAATAAATTATGTTCCATGAAACCCTTTTGGGTATTGTATCTACATTATTGTAAGTCAGTTCACTGTAGTTCATTCTTTTGCCAAATAAGCAGTGCAAGGTCAAAGTGTACAAAATAAAATTAAAATGCTGCTTAGTTTAATTATTTTTATTTTCTACTTTTTTTCCTTCTCCTCTACCTTCCCCTAAGAAAATAATTTCATCATTTGTAAGATAAGGCTCATGCTGCCTATTCTTCTCGCATCATATTCACTAAGTTCCAAGAAGCAATATTCTGTCTCCTTAGGCCATTATAATCACATTTCACAAACTGATAACATTTCTTTCTAAAAACATTCCAGAACTGGAAACATTTTTTGGGGAACTTGAATATTAGCAAAATAAAAATCTGAAAGACATTTTCATTTGCAAATTTATTTCAATCAAATTATGTAGGAACATGAAAAATAAACAGTCAAGATTGAAGTGTTCTACTCTGCATATAGATTTTTTTTAAAATGTTATTTAAATATATATGAAATATTGCATGAATAACAAATACACACATGTAAGATTTCATGCCAAATTTACCATTTCCTTCTGATCTCTCGATAATTATACAAGCCACAAATACATAAACACACAAACAAAAGAGAGAAAAAACAAAATTTACCAAATTCTGTTGTCGAGCAGCTTCCAATTGTGATAATCTTGCAGCGTTTGCTTGATTATTTGCATTTCCTGAATGAACCATTCCTGTATTTGGAGCTTGAGGTGGTGGGGGAGCAGGATTGATTTGAGGAACTTGAGGTTGATTGATAGGCATACAGGAATTCATTTGATTGCTATTTGGTTGATTCAAATTGCTGGCAGTTGGCTGAAACACACAAAAACTCATATATAAATGTTTAATAAAATATATCCTGAATTAAGTGTGAAGGGGATACATTTCCAAAGAAATTACTCATAAATATTTTGTATTCTTTCTTTACCTTTATTCTTAATGAGGAAGCGAAAAAATGCGTATTATTTTAGAAAAAATGCAATCATTGTTTCGAATCCTTAAAAATAACAGTAACTTCAATATATAAAAAAAAAAAAATATTTAAAAAATATATATAAAATAGTTAAAAAATTAAAATATTATTTAAATTTTTTAAAAAAATCAATAGCTTTTTATTGTATAATAATTACAAACTGAAAAGCTTAAAAACAGATTACTAAAGGCTATTTAATCCAATGAGATCATGATTAATTGTGGCATTGACTTAAGACGAATTAAATGTTTTATTGTAATTTTAAATAAAAGGCATTAAATTATAAATAACTAAATAATAGGGATTATAAATTAATTTAAAAGCACCATCCAAAATTAAGAGACTTTCACTATTATGGAAAATTATGTGATAAATATATTTGTAGCCTGTTTGAAGATGCTAAGAGAGTTGCAGTAGCTTTATGTCTTAAATATATAGAAGGGAAATGTAAAATTTAAATGCATTCATTAATTAAATTATTACTGAAGAATGAATTAAACTCTTTTCAAATCACTAAATTAGCTTCCTCAAAACTAAAATGAAGAAAATTGAGTGAGATGAGGACTAAAACAAAAGCTAATGAATTTGAGAAAAATTTCTAGAACTAAACAAAAATGATTTATTAAACTTGTTTTTAAGGCAAAAATTGATTTTATATTTTAAAAGTACGAGAATAATACATTATTTAATTTCCATTTCTTTCTCCAAAAAGTCTTATTAAAGATATCCAAAAAAAATTGTAAGTATGAAAATAATGAAAAGAAAAGTCAAAATAAAATATTACACTATTTAAATATTGATATTTTAATTTTTCTAATGTATTACAAATTCTGCTAAAGTCACAGAAATACAAGTAGAGAGCAAATGTTGTTAAATAATAGAAATCATGCAAATACCTGTGAAATTTTTTATACTTGTATAGCAAAAATTAAAAAATAAGGAAGTTTAGTTTGTTTAGGAAGTTGGTTGAAATTGAGCATCAGACCATAATCAAATTGTTCGAATAACTATTCTTGTAACAAAAGATTTAACTTCATTGCTTAATAATACTATTCTTGTAACAGAAGATTTAACTTCATTGCTTAGTAATATTCCCATAATATAAATATTGCCAGACTATTCCTGTAACAAAAGATTTAACTTCATTGCTAAATAATATTCCCATAATATAAATATTGCCAGACTATTCCTGTAACAGAAGATTTAACTTCATTGCTTAGTAATATTCCCATAATAGAAATATTGCCAGACTATTCCTGTAACAAAAGATTTAACTTCATTGCTTAATAATACTCCCATAATAGAAATATTGCCAGACTATTCTTGTAACAAAAGATTTAACCCTTTAAGCGGTCAATTTTATTACCAGAAATGCTTCCAAAAAAGGCATATTTTTCTTCCACAATTTTACTCATGAGAGAAGAATCAATGAATGTTTCCTAAAATTGTAGAACATCAGAAGTGTCGTCAAATTGAATCGTGTCAACAGAAGGAACACTAGTAAATTTAAATCGAGGATACGGAACAGGTTGGTTTTTCACATCAACCTCGTAAAAATTCCTGCAGAAGTCTATTCTTCATCAGAGCTGAGCTCACTGCACGAATCATCTGAGGAATAACTCAAATAATTAGAAGAAATATCTGTATCTGTATTAGAATGTAGTTCATCATCTAACAAGAAAGTATTTTCGTTTATTCCATCCATAACTTCCATAAGAAAAAACAAGGTTTTAAATTCACAAGCGTTGAATACAGTAGAACAAAAATTTCAAAATATTCCTGCTACAAAGAAAAAACCCCGATGAAAAGCATTTCAGTTACATGGACAAGAAACGCCATCTATTAAAAAATATTAGTACTAAATAGTCTCTTTACTATAATGAAAAATAAGGGCAAAGCAGAGAAGGAAAGGAGAAAATATCGATGCCCGTTCGCCGTACGGGCAAACCAGTTGAGGCCAATTTTGGGTAGCACGTACACTGTACGGGCAAACCGCTTAAGGGGTTAACTTCATTGCTTAATAATATTCCCATAATAGAAATATTACCAGTCGGAATATTTAAATGTTTTAACAAATTTCAAAGTTTTAGCATTATGTGAAAAAATGTCACTTTCTCTTGTAATGTAATACTGAAATATTTTATAATTATTAAAAATTGATGAACACAAATAATATTACAAAATAATAAATAAAATTTCCAAACACTATAAATTAAAACAATTTTTAAAATTAGTAAAAAACAATTAAAATATATTTAAATTCAGTTTTTATTAATGTTACAAAAATGTTAATTTAAAATTGTTAAATAATAGACTGATAGCTATTTTTATTTATCAGTTTTATCTAAAATAATTTAATCAAGAATAAATTATAATACCATGTTTCATTTCCTAGAATTTTTTTTTTTTTTTTTTTTGAAATTTATACTTTTTGAAGCAAATTTACAATAAACTGTTCCCAAAAGCTTTGTCTAACACTTAAGCATCTTGTTATCATGCATAACAATTATTAATTCAATATACATTTTAAACTTTGTGATAATTTTTTTATTTAATTAAATTTTTTATACTTAATTTACAAAAATATTTTAAAATAGATTCTGTAATAAAAAATGGTTTTCATGGTTTTTTCAATATAAATTAATTTTAATGTGTAAAAAGTCATAGTATAATTTTACTCACTTGTGCCATCATCATATTAGGATTAGTTGGATTTGTAGGTTGAATACCCATGCTGTCAGATACAGGAATATTACCAGCTTGCATCTACAAAAAAAGTTATATTATATTTTTGAAAAAATATACAAAAAATAAATAAATTTGCAAGATATGTGGAGTAGTATCAGTACCCTTTGCTTCTGCTGTTGTTGCTGCTTTCGATGATTTTCATATCTTTGCCGAATATTATTGAAGAAACTTTCTTGATCATTAGCAATAAAGCCCATATAAATGCGTTTGTCTGGCATATAAAGAACAACCATAATTCGAATATCTACAGGACTTTGAAATTGAATACAACCAACCTAAATAAGACAAAGAATATCATTTATAAATAGGTATATAAAAATATTTTCAGTGACAACAAAAAAGTGACAAAAGTATAAGACTAGAAATCATCATTCTATAACATTGGAGGGAAAAAAATTTCCATTTCTTTTATATTTGAAATTAGAAATTTAAATGAACTAAAGTTAAATCATAATATATAAACAACAAAAATTGTAGAAAATGTATTATAATTTTTAAGCAGTTATTTTACTTATATAACATATAGTAAGCATCTAATATTATCAATGGTAAGCAGCAGAATATTGCATTCATCTGGAAAGCAAATTCAATTTTCAGTGTTTCAAACATATTTATTATTCTTGATTTGATAAAAAAAAAATTTATAAGTATATTTGATAATTTAGATAATATAATATGTCAGTTGTAAAGAAAAACTGGATTTATTACAAGTGAAAACATATATAAAAATACTCAGCAGGAAGTACAAGAAATTGATATAATAGATAAAAATGAAATCATATTCCTATGAATAAAATTTTAATGCAATCTGAAGAAATATGTATTAATCAGTACATGAAACATTTCCAAAGCCAATTATACAAAATTTTTGGTAAGATATTTTAAAACCAAGGGAAAAAAAAATTCAAATGAAAATTATGGAATAAAATTCTACAAACAATCCCCATTCTAAATTACATAAAGTTTACTCGGGCTAGCTATATAAATAAGAAATATCAGATATTATTTGTTCCTCAACTATATAAGTGATGAAAATCTGAGTACTATAAATAGTAATTCAGTAACACTCAGAAAAATATGAAATATTTTAAGAATTTTGATAGTATATGAAATAAAGAATTTTGAATATGAAATTGTTTTACTTAATATTTTGCCAACAGTTACATCATAGTAAAGCAGGTTAAATAATTCCCACAAGTAAATATATATAAATTGTAAATTTAAGGAAACTTTTTTTACTATTCTTTTCACATAATTAAATTAACCTCCAGAAGGTACAACTTTTTGAGTGGAAAAGACTAATAAATCAAGCAAATCTAAACAAGTTTACATTTTTTTAAATGCCACTTGTATTTTCGCAGATAAAACATTGTATTCAGATTATTTTGAAGTAAAATTTTCAACACATTCAAAATTAGAATTTCTGTCACAACAATTATTTAAGTGCAATAAGTAAAATTGATTTTTAAGCAAAACATTTATGATTCACTAAGAAGCAAAAACAGAAAATAAAAATGTCCTTACCAAACCAGAACTCATGTTTTTGCATAGTTTGGCTAAGGCATCAGTTTCTTGATTAAAATGAATAAGCACATGACGAGCAGCAGTCTTCAGAGTACTGAATAAATTTGCAACTACAATTAGATGTTTGGGAATCAACTGCAACATGAGTCGATTAGGCCACTTTTCAGCATTACTACAAAAAGAAAAAATTTCGATAAGTATAAATATATAATAATAAATAAAAATAATTATATATAATTGATAAAGGAAATAATATTAAAAAAAAATAAATACTATTAGTACAATAAATAGTATTAAAAGGAGTTTCAAACCCAGCTACAATTTATTTGAATGAAACTGGAATGCGTATTTCGGGTACTTTTCTATTAGCCAAATCACCAAGCAAAGCAAGTGACAAATGTAAGAAATTAAGCAGAATTCTACATAATTTGGTGATTTCGTGCAGCTCCCAGCTAACGGAAAAGTACATGATAAAAGTGTCTTCAAAAAAACTCAATTATAAATTGTATTGATCTATAGATCGCATGAGAATGGAATTTTAAAGGAAATTAAATGCATATATTAAAATTACAATGACTTTTAATAAGGTCTTGTAAATACATGACAAGATATCATTTCTTTTTGACATTAAAGATAAATGATCAAATAAACATTATCTCCTAAATTGCTTTTATTCATCCACTTGCACTATATGGCTAAATTGAATGTTGCTAGTGAATTCCTGTTTCAAGTGAGAATTCATCCTCAGTCAATGAATTTATAGATGGAATAGTAATTTTAAGACTTTTTTTTTGTTGGTATATAAAAAAGGATCTTAAAATTAAAATTCATATTTTAGCATAGATGTGATACAAATTTGATAAACCACTCTGCCTTTTGGAGTTAATGGGTTTATTAATTGAGTAATCTCACAATTTTACAAAATTGGTATAAAAAATCATAATTTCCTATACCAATTTTGGGAAATTTTGAATGCACTAGAGTAGAGTTTTTTATAAGTAAATTATACATAAAAATACCATCATTCATCTTTAAAGATCTCTCATTTTATTTCAAACTAGCTGCCTTTGGAAATTGATATTTTCTTTAAGATGGTGGACAGAAAGATCTGAAAGAGCATGTTTACATAATAATATTCTTTTATTTTTATAAATCAGACAGTTTTAATGATTGATTTAGAAGATTCCTCGATGCAACAACTTTTATTTAAAATGTTAGTAAAAGTATTTTGTAAAATATGGTTCACAGAGCAAAGTATAAAAAAATCTAAAATTCATTATTCATTAATGCATTATTTGACTCAAGCTACATAAAACGTAATTATTTACTTCATTTAGACCAAGTTAATAGTACTAAACAATATGTATGCTTATTATGAATGATTTACAAATTAGCTATTGGGCCCAAATTTCAATCCGTGCTTAAATTGAATCATGTTTACCCCAAAGATGATTTATCGAATTATATAGATATTGTAACTGATCACAGAAACCTTTCTTTACTTTTACTTTTTTTCAGAAAATATCACATTTAATATTTATTTCATTTCATCCAGTCGCATGCTGAAAGACATTTTTTTTTAAATATTTAATATGCAATAATAATTACTTTTTTTTTAAATTTGAACTTATGTCAACATGTTAATAAAAGCTAATATTTTCCCTTTGACGTGCTTGTGCAGATTAAATTTTGTTTTGACTGAAATATATTAAAAAATTTCTTTAAAAATTTGTTAAAAATAGAAGCTTAAGCTGTATGTTAAAACACATATACCATTAGAAAGCTAATGTTTTAATTTGATGTAAAATTCATTTTCGTGCGATATTTTTGGAAGTTATAGCAAAAGATGCCAAAAATTTGCTTAATTTTTAATTAATTTAAATTCTAATTAAAAATTCGAAATATCACTCCGAGGTGCACATTCCCAGTATACACAGCCAAATTTGTAGGTGGAACGGTGTGGCCTGTAGGGTGCCAACACACACAAACCAACATTGAGCTATATTTATATATATCTATATTGTTGCATAAATATCATTCTGTGCACTTTTATCTTCTAAATTTCGAGAAAGAGAAGAAAAGTCTACTTACACATCCGGCTCCCCATTATTAGTCACCATAGAAGAAAAGGTGCAGGGCAAAGAGTGAGTCACTCTTTGTCCCTGTACCTGTGGAGAATTTGATTTCTCTTGAAATTCAAGAATCCCCTGCCATATTGTGCGTCTATCCTTTGTGGTGACTGATGGGTTACTAGGTTGTTGTCCCTGCTGTGAGGTGCTCTGTGACACGGGCAGGATCCCAGACACTGGTTGCATAGGCATATTTGATGGGGCTGCTGTTGTCATGGTTTGACCTTGGGTGGGCATCATTTGATTTCCACTAGTTGCACTTCCCAGTTTCGACTGAACAGCTGAAGGCATGGTACCAGCCATGCTATTTGGTTGTTGGGATGGTTGAGAAGTTTGTCCAAAAGGCTGGTGCTGGTTGATTTGTACTCCCATTGGATTAGTATTTTGTATTGGAGTAGGTCCAGGAGATGTTGAAGACATTCGAAGATTCATATTTGGTAGATTTCCTCTTCCAGTATTAAGGACATCTGTAAATATGCCATCTATTAATGTAGGGAATTAAATGAGTAAAGTAATAGCTTAAATTAAGTTCAATATACACATATATGACAACATTGGAAAAGAGTCCATCAGAAGAAAAAAAATCTATGAGGATAAAAAATGCATGCATATGCGTGTGTGCGCATACATACACATGGTGAGAAAGAAATATATTTAAATCAAATTTTTGGATAATTGATCATTTAAACATTTCATCAGATTATGTTAATGCTAGAGTAATGTAGTTTTGCATTATGTCATTTAATTTTATTTATATTTCATATTGAAGAAAGTTTTAACTATCGTTCTTATCAATATTCTCTATTGGCTATATTTCACCCCCCCCTAATATTTAGATGTTAAATTTAGTTATAAAAATTAGCATTCTACATTTTATCCTCACTGCACTTCTGCTAAATTTACTAAAAATATAAGCTTTTTAATGAAATCCAGTGGATTTTGAAGTGTTTAAAGAAGGCATTTTCATTTCAATATAAATAATAATATATCCTAAATAGTCACAAATCTCTTAATTTAAGAATATATGCATTAAGAATTATTAAGAATAATAGAATTAAAACCCTTACATGCAAGGGAGAAAATGTTTTTTCATAGAAATTTTAGCCTTATATCACCAGAATTTTTAGAAATTTTAATACAAATTCAAAAATCTTATATGGGATATCATTCATGCATCCGAAAAATTTATTTTCTTCCATAATATTTAATTTTTAAAAAAGAATTACTGTAACAATCTTTGCTCAACATAAGGAAAATAATATATATACATATAATGTACATAAATACACAATTGCAATTATTATAATTATTTTTTTTATCTAAGATGGAAAGAAATAAAAGGAAACCAAATTACAAGTTAATAACCTTCTGATCAATAACACACACACATAAAATTAACTTAAAAGGCTTGATTAAACTTACTTTGATTAGGATTAATAGTTGGTTGAGCTTGTGATACAATGTTTGAAACATTTTGGGTTCCTGGCATTTGAGGATTAGTATGCCGCATAGGCATTGTACTTGGAGCCATATTTAGTTGAGTAGCTAACACACTAGTCGTAGGAGGTGTTGAAGCTGGAGAAGATGGAGCACCTGTCTGATTCCAAGACATGCGTGGACCACCTGCTAAATTAAAAGAATTTTTAATTTGTAAAACCATTACGCATTATTTTAAAGTTGTTATATTTTATTATAAGTAATGACAAAAGCTAACAGAAATGGCAAAGCAACAAGAATATGAAATATAATACATATAAGCATTTATACACATTAGATAATTTGTGATTTCTATTTATAACAAGAAAATTATGCAAATACCTAAATTCATCCATAACAGAATTAAACCATAACCACCATATAAAATAGAACTTTTTTAAAAAAATTCAATTCTTTTAATTAAAATTTAGTTAACAGATTCATAAGTGCAGTAGACAATGTATGTAAAAGTATATTAGGATACAAAAATCTTTATTTTTACAAAAGGTATTTTTTTTTTCAATACAAGTAATACCATAAGAATACCATATCTGTATCCATCTGTCTCTCAAGCAATGTAAATAGTCATTAGTACAAACTATTTTTATGAACTAAGTTGATAACTTATTCAATAGAATTTGCAGAAAAAAAAAGAATAAAACATATCTAAAATAAAATAAGTGAAATATTAAATAACTGGAAAAAAAATTATATATTAATTTTTTTTCAGTTATTTAGTATTTCACTGATGCTTTATATATAAAGTATCTTTACAATAACTTTTGTTAATCTTTTTGCTAGTCAACAAGACATATTTAGATTGAGATCAACAATTTAGATAAGACTAAAACCTCAAGGACAAGTGTTACGTATTACTAACGAGACCTCAATATAACAACGGAGGCGAAATTCACTAACTAAAAGCAGTGAAAAATAAATGTTAAAACTTAATCATAAAATGAAGAACAACCATTCATCTTTCCATACATTTATTCTACTGCCAGATACAATTTGCTTTCTTTTTGTATAATAGATAATAATAACGATTACGATTAAAATAAAATATCAATTCGCAACAACAAGTTTTAGTAACAGAATTCATATTTCAAGATTTAAAAACTTCCTTACTTGTCGGTACAGGTGAATGTCCTCTTTGTGGTCTTATTCCATCTGAATGCTGTGGAGGTCCCTTATTTGTAATAGTAACATTAGGGGGATTAGGCTAAAATGAAACAAAAAGGATTGCTTGCTTAGAACAAAACTTGGACAATTCCTATGAAAGTTCATAGTACTACATTAGAAGAGTCAGATTATTAGATTAAAAAGGAATTGAAAAACTTGATTTGAAAATTTTAATATATTCTGTTTTTGCTTTAAAAGAGGTTTATGAAACATATTTAATCAGCATTTGAATTTGTATTTGGGTATCAAAATAAATTCAAAACCTCAAAGAAACATTGTAAAAGACAGAGAAAACTATAATTTTAGACTATTGGGATAAATAATTGATGGAAGTTAAGCTGGCACGAATCATTAAATATATATATAAAATGTTACAATAATAAAAAGTTTTTAAAAAAGTAGCTTTGGGAATGTTATTGCATTAAAATGATGAATAAATTAAATTACTAATTAATGCTATATAAAAAATTTCTTTCTGAAAAAAAATCTTATCCATGCATATGAAATATATGAATAAAGATATATATGTATAAGGATAAGCAGCAAACCTGATTTAAGGAACTTAGATGAGATGGTGGTGTTGGTATACCAGGTCTTTGTTGTAGTGGTTGATTTGGTTGCCCTGGGATAGAGGTTTGCCCATAGCTCATAGGTGACTGCCCAGCAGTAGGTCCTTGTATTGAAGATGGAACTTGGTTTTGCACAGGCAAACTTCCAGCAGGACTCTCATTAGAAGGCCAATCAAGTCCATTATAATTACCTGAAAAAAATAGAAAAACAAAATTTAAATTACAAAATATTATTAATATTGAGTTAGAGAATTTAAACAGTATAAATAATCATAATATCTATTTTAGAGCTTTTATATTTTTAATAAAATCTTATGCCATTGTTAATATCCTTATTTAATTAAATCTTCTTGTTTAATAAAAATAGTATTTTGTTCCATGTACCAAAATTAGATTCTGTCAATTATTCTTTCTTGAATAATTGTTTTGGCAGAGTACCTTCTTTAAAATAACCAAGTAAAATTAAATTTTTTAAAAAAAATTATAGTTTATTTGAAATTATTTTGTTTTACTTAGAACTTCTAAAAATGTGTTCATCATATTCTCTTCTTTTTCTTTCAGTCTTTTTTTTCCCAGATACTTCTGGGAAAATATAGAAAATTATGAAGAATATCCATGGTTTTCTTCACAACATCTAACATTTTTTCAGAAATCACATTCCAATTTTTACTAGTTGCTTTCCTTTTTTTAAAAAATATGTATTGGTTTTATAGTCATATATAAATATTAGTATGCTTTATAGCACAGTACCATACCTTACACTCTAGTTGTGCTTTTTCATGACTGTGATATTTTAACATTTTGAGAAACTTGGATTACATAAACATCCCATTTATAATAAACTGATATAGATATTTTAGTATTATGAGTCAGGTACAGCTTAGGCTAAAGATTTCCTTTGTGCTATAAAACACAAACTACTAATGAAAATATCTCAAAAATAAACAAAATTTAAAAAATCATATCTGTCCTTATTGTATAAAAAAGCTTATTTTAAATAAAATTAAATACAATTCATTTAAAAAAATAAAATTATAATTTCACTTTTTTTAAACTAAAAATTTCGACATATGAATGGTGTAGCACTCTCTTTTTCCCCCCTACACTATGATTCACTCATTACACGCCGCCCTCTGGCGAGTGCTTAGAGAGACAGTCAGTTAAGCCTCTGTTATCGTTATGTGTTGACGTGTTTTTTTGTCCACTCTCTGTTTGTGTTTGTGTGTAATGCAACCTTATATGTTTTAATAATAAATTAATGTTACACAAGAAGGCTTATCTTAATTAGGACCCACCAACCACGTTCACAATGGTTATATAAATGGCAAAATATGACACTTTAAAATTTTTTAGATTGTTCCCAAAATTAGTGATTAATAACATACTTTGTGTTGCAGGTTGTTTAAACCCAGTTGCTTCTCGTGGATGAGGAGGAGAACTAGTTGCAGGACGCTTTTGGCCAGTTGTTGCAGGAGGACTACAAACAGAACCAGTGGCAGGTATAGCAGATTTACTATCTATTGATGGTGGTGTCATTGGCCTCTCTATTTAAATGAGAAAATGAGTAAATATTAAATGATAGAAATTAGCAGAATATTTAGGATTATAAATAAATATCTTTATTTGAAAACTATCAAAAGGATATTCTATAATAATATTGTGATTTTTCAAAAAATCTCACATGTAAAAAATTATAACTTTATAAAACAAGCAGCAACAAAATCAGAAGGAAAAAATTATAACCAAGCACATTTAATGTGCTTTATTATAAACATGTAAATGCATAAAAAATAATCCAGTGCATTGGAAAAAAAAATATAGCATTTGATAAATAACAAAGAATAACATATCAGGCATGCAAAATATACTAGCAAAGAGTCAACATAATATTAAAGACATTCAGATAGATATTAAAATATACCTTGCAACGGAAATCCTTTGAGAAGAACTAGATGACGACGATCTTTTGCATAATTTTTTGCTAATGCATGTTGCAAATCTCCACCAGCCTACAGAAATGAAATATTTTATTTTAGAAATTACTCCTCAATTCTAAACTTGGATAAACATAGATATAGCATATTTTAACAGTTTTGAAAACATTTCTTTAAATCCATGGTAAAAGTATTTGAACAAATTACTTTGACAAATATCCGAATTTTTTTAATTATTATTTTATTTCAATGTAGAATTGGGAGTCCAGAATGCTAAATTCACATAATTCACCCCCACCCTCCAAATTATTTACTTAAAAATCTTATGCACCTGCCATAAACTTTTCATTAAACATGAAAATCCTGTTTCATACAAATAAATATAAATATATAAGTCTTTTTAATAGGGGCATTTCCAATTAAATTTGTTTAATTAGGCAGTTTTTTTTTCTTTCTTTTTAATAACTATTACAAAACAATCCTTTGTCATGGTTTTTAATCACTTTGCATAGATTCTTACTTCAGAAATGCTAAGAAATATCTTAAGACATCAAAGCTCTTCTTGTATGAATTAAGGAATAATAATTGAGATTTAATGGAATTAGCCAAGGGAAAATGTTCTCATGAATTTTAAGATTAGATCCATACACATATAGTACTCTGAGGGCAGAGGAATATATATATATATATATATATATATATATATATATATATATATATATATATATATATATATATATATATATATATATTGTCCTAATGAAGGAAAAAACTTACTTACTACTCTTATGGTTGTAACAGAAGATGTGCAATATGATTGACACAAAAGATTTTCATAAAAAATTCAAATTACCTTTTCGTATACTTTGTTCAAAGCTGGTATTTTTCGAGGTGAAAAAACACTGAAGTTGATCTGCCTCTATAAATTTATAGAAAGAAATAAATTTATATAAAGTGCTATAAATTTATAGAAAGAAAAGTTATTATTAGTAATAATACTAAAGTATTCAATAACATTTTATAACATCATTTGTATCTTTTTTATTGTACAATCAAGATATTTGTACAAGGAAAAAATACTAATACAAATAAAAATAAATAATAATTTATTTACACAAATTTTTAAGACAAGTATGGAATTTGTCAATTAACAAAATTATATTACTAATATGTAACAACTGTTAATAATGAATATAAAACATCTAATTTAAAAGCATTTTAATAGTGTTTGAAATAGAAAATTTCTATTTCAACATAAAAACATAGAGTAAAATAATAAAAATTTATCATTTCAGCACTTAAATTCATAAAAATTACTAGAAAATAATTATTATTTGTAAGAACATCTGAAATAAATTTTATCAAAAATTATTTCTTTCAAATAAATATAAACATATCTGCAAAGATCAAACAAATATTCAAAGATTTTTTAATTGAAATTTAAAAAGCTATAAAATATAAAGTTATATATTTCTTCATTTTAATTTGAGTCATTTTAAAATTCCCCAGTGCTTGAAAAATGTTTTAATTAAATATTTTATTCTTACATCAGCCATCAATGAAGCAATCTGTTCTGTCATTAAACCTGAATATGCAAAGCTTTCCAAAGCGGGCAGAGGGTATGGTGGGGAATTGCATATTAAGATGCAATGTTTCTGAGTTTGAACACTGAAAAAAAAATTAAAATATATAAGATATTTAAAAGAAATTCATAAAAAGAATTCATTCAAAAATTCATATAAGAAAAAATTTGTATAAATTTAAATTAATTTTCTACTTTAATTCTTAGAACTACTTACATGGCATTAACTAATACTAAGTGAAATATGTTTATATCCAGAATAATTAATTAATGTAGGAGTTGAAATAAACAGAAATAAATTCATTAAAACAAAATGTACCTATTTTCTCGAAAAGTTTGGAAATCATCAAAAACTTGTAGGGCTGTAGCTAATCCTTCAGCAATATGACTGCATGATTCACTTGCACCACCAATGAATCTGCAAATTATATTATATACATATATGTTACTGCTTTGTTTACACACTTTACTTTACAGAAATAAAGGAACAAATGCACAGTCTAAACAATATAATTGATTCTTAACTTTTGAATTATACTAGATGATCCAAAACAATTTTTCATTTTTCAAATGATGACCTTTTACTAAATTTTAGTTCTT
Source organism: Argiope trifasciata (assembly GCA_026543055.1). Classification (NCBI taxonomy): domain Eukaryota; kingdom Metazoa; phylum Arthropoda; class Arachnida; order Araneae; family Araneidae; genus Argiope; species Argiope trifasciata. The sequence continues at coordinate 5,006,073 of JAPMOQ010055686.1, forward strand.
TTTGAAACTATTACATACACTAAAATTAGAGTCTCTACTCATTCAAATTACTTTAATTAATATATATTCCATAGAAAACAATTTAATTTGAAATTTGAAAGTTTTTTTTTTTTTTTTTTTTTTTTTTTTTTTGCAAAAAAACTTGGATGAGATGCTTTTTTCTTGTTTCAAAATGCACGAAGTTAAAGCTACATTTTAAATAGAATTCCTTTTTAAATTTAAAATAACAATGAAAGAACAATGATAAGACAATAAAGTCATTCTTGCTGCTGGTTATGAAAAAATATAAATTATTTCACCGAAATTATTACTCAATTATTTTAGAAACGGCAGGAAAGATATAGTTAAATTACTTACTTGACTTTATCCAAAAATGATAAAAATTTATGAGTACTAGCAGTAGGGGCAAAACAAGTTGAAGAAGTTTCAGGTGCACAATCAGCAGCCAAGAAAACGACTAGAGCATACATTGTGCAATTAGTCTGAAAAAAAAAAAGAAAAGATTGGCAAGTGTAGCAAATTTTGGTGAAAACTCATTGAATTAATGCAAAAAAATAATTTGATGAGAAGAAAAAAAATATTTTAATATATATGGAAAGTTTGTAATAATTTCTTACATCAGAGCCACAATCTCGATCATCTGCTGGAGAGCCATTAAAATACCTAATGAAGGAAAAATTGATTTAAATATGATATTGAATGATAAATATGATTGAATACACATACACACACACACACACATATATATATATATATGAAGAAAGTGATTTTAAGCCTATTAATATTCAATAAAAAATAATTATTCAAAATACTATATAATTTTTTTTAACAAATCATTAGAAATGATTTTAATAAAAGTACATCTCTTAATATAAATTATTTTGAAGAAATTAAAAACAGTTTTTATATTAGATAGCAATGCAAAAAATTGATTAATAATACTTCAGGATTTTATTCATGCATCTCTAAAATATTGAATTCACAAGATTTTGTTTATAAAATAATTAAGCAAAATAAATTTATTTTTCTAACACTCCTTTAATACTTAAAGAAACCAATTATGTTAATCTAATAACTTTCAGCTTTGAGAAATGGATTTGAAGCAGGATAAAGTACAATTTACAACTTATAGCTGAATCTTCTCAATTTGAAGAATATTTTATCCAAGAAGTATTTTGAATCCGTAGATAAGAACTATGAATTTTTTCTGTATTGGAGTTGTATAAGGAAAAAGGAAAGAAGATAGTTTTGTCGACAGGAGGTACATTTAAGATTTATAAACAATAAATGCATATACTAAAGGCAATATTAATAATGAATTCCCTGTATTCAAGGCTTCCTAGAAAATTTTTGCACAATATTACTAATTTTAATTTTTTTATACATTCTTAGAAATGTTGAGTTTTCTAAATAAGATTTCGATACTCTTATCCATAATTTACCAGTAAAATGCATTAATGTATTTTTTTGCTTCCTATAATTAATATGACATTTCTAAATTTTATTTAAGGACTATTGTTTAATATTATCACATACAATAAAATGAAAGAAAATATTTAGATATGGATCTCATTTGAAACCAGATATATGCATTTATATTCATTATATATTTATATTATCAACATAATACATACAAATATAAGTTCTAAAGATGAGTCAAAGTTAAAAAGCTTACTAGGTAATACATCAGATGAATTTCAAATACATATTCATCTTGTATGCATTTGAAATACATCTGTACATTGGAATGTTCCATTATTCACAACACTGATCACTTACTCTAAAGTAGGAAGAATATAATTTGACTTCAAACTTTCAATGTAAGGACTCATATTTGCAGTTCCCTCTATCACAAACACAACATCAGCTAACCAACTACCTTGTTCAGCTACCACCATTTTTCTAGGAAGGGATAAACTGAAAAAAGAAATAGAAACCATTAGTATAAAGCAATTTTTAAAAAATAATTAGTTTACTTTTGTTGCAAAAAGTGTTTAAAAAACAAAAGATTTTTTTTATTTATTACATGTAGCTTATAAATGATTTAAATTGATAGCTGCGATATATTGAAAGTAATGTACAAAGAAAAAAAATAAGCAATATCTAGATTGATTTTAGATACCTTATTTTAGAAATTGTGATCGTTTATTAATGATAATTTACATTTACAAGTTTATTTTAAAATAAATAAAACAATTAACAGACAATTGTTTATATATTCTATTGATTTGTAAAAATTATTATTGCATACATATTAAAAAAAGTGAGAAAAAGAGATAACATTATAATATAGAAATTTCTTATGTTTTGATAAATTTATGTTCATTAAAAAAACAGAACTAAAATGATTGAAAAATTACAAAAGAACTCACCAAAATAAAATAGAAAATAAATAATTGAAATTTCACATTTCAGTTTACTACCGCATTTTATAATCTAGTTGATACTCGCACTTTTGCAATAGATATCTCATTTTCAAAATCGTAAATTTTGCAACAAAATTTCATTGATTTTTGAAGCATATGGATGAAATAGCGTATCGCAACAGATCCAGCAAACAACCTAAGCAAATTGACAGATCCAAAACAAGCTCATAAATTCAGCGCTCAATACATTGAAATAAAATCTAATTGACTGTTTTAGTATGAAGTATCGTCAGCAGGTAGCGCTTTCACTTCTATGGAAGGCTTCGAAGACTAGATGTTTCAAGCAAAGGCCATCTGAAAATTATCATAATGTAAATCTTGATTTGCTATCGTTTTTATTTCCATTGTACTTTTTGAATAGTTTTTAATTAATAACTGCCTAAATTTAACCCAAGTCAATATTTTATTCATTTTTTTTGGTCATAATATGAGTAATAAGCTTCTCTATATTTTAAGAAGGACTTCAATGAAGTTTTTTTTACTTTCTCTGCAGTGTTTTGTGAATATGAATCTTCAAAATAGCATTATTTTAAGGTAAGAATCTTTTTTTACTAAAAGAAATATTATTGTAGTGTGTTAGGGATGATTTAAATTTCGAAAAATTGATAGAATCTCCTTTTTGAAGCATATTTGCCAAATTCTTTTTAGTGATATTTAAGCCATTGAGGTAATTGAGATTGAGTCGGAATAGAACTTGGGACCTTTTAGATTATAGTCACGTAGCATAAACATTGGACAAAAGTGATCACTGGTATCCAATTACTGTTAACGACTTATTAAAATACCACCACATCCTTTTTTAAATAAAAAAAAATTCATTTTATTAAAAATACTTAAAGTACATAATCGATTCTTAATATACTTTTTTATTTATCAATTAAAGTAGATAACAAAGAAAAAAGTCTTTGATAGAAATAGAAATAGATAGATAGATATAACTCTAGAAATCGAAGCAAACATCTTAAAACAGTTAAAATTTTAAAATAGATAGTTAAAATTAATTCGAATTTTAATTATTTTCATAATGTATTTTAATTTTCAGTGATTGTGTAAGAGTCTTTTATTTATGTAATGATGATGGCTAAATTTTCTTATCGTAATGTTTCCAGTCTTCCGCATTTATGATTTTTGCTTTGACTTCAAGATTTAGGATTTTTAAAAAAGTTTACATATTTTTGTTCTGAAATAAAATAGCATTTAATTTTTTCTTTATTTTCATTAATTTATGAGTTTTAATCGTTAATGCTTTTAATGATCAGGATTATTATGGAATCCTGCAATCAATTTTTCCTCGACTCCTTACATAATGGCGCCTCTAATATTCAATGAAAAGTAAATGAAATTATTAAACTAAGTGATAATTAGGTACTGAAAAATATCAAAGTATTATGCTGTCATCGGGAACAAACAATTGTAAAAAAATTTAGAATTATAATAAAGCAGAGAAGGATTGCAAAATAAATTACAAAATTTCGTTTTTGCTAATATAAAACAAACTCAAATTGATCAATAATGAAAAACTGAAATAAAATATTAAAAAAAAATCAATAAATGTCTTTTAAAAATGATTAAAATAATTAAAAGTAAGTAATTCATTTTGACTTTAATGTTATCAGATTTTTAAAATGTCATATTCGCTCTTGAAGGTCATCATTCCCCATTGGCACAAAGCATGTGTCATTCCCAGAATTCCACGGCAATCTTTGACTTTGATAACTGCACTATTAGATAATACTTTTTAGTTCAGTTCATCTAATCATTAGTTCGAGAGGTTTTTTTTTGTGTCTGAGAGAATCGTGTCATTTCTGACTGCACTATTTTATTTTAACTCAAAATTGCGTTTATTTGTTTATATGATTAATTTTAACGGCCGTAAAGCTTTGAAGAAGAATTACATGAAGAATACTTTATATAATATCAATAAATGCTATCGAGATTATCCATCGTCATCAATTTCAAAATATTATTAAAAGAATACAACAAAAAATAAAAAGAAGAAGTGTTTTAGTATAAGGTTATTTCTATTTTGTACAAAATGTGAACTACCAGATTTTAAGAACAGAAATCGCCCATTTATTTATCCCAATTTAATGTTTTGGCCCTACATTAAATAAGAGTTGAAATGCAGAAAGTTCTTCCATATCTCCTCTCGCCTCTATTTGAAGAAATAAATGCATCTTGACGCATGCGTAAAAGTGTTGAAGGTATTCGAATCTGAGAAAGAACAATACAGCTAGCATTTTTGTTTTAATTACTGAAACAGCATGAGCTGATTATAGATTTTTATTTTGCCTCCAAGATTCAAGAGATAGTCATTGCTTATCTTTGAAAATTGCACTTAAATTAATTACTTATCAGGGAAACAATATTCATGAGAAATGAATGATTGATGAAACATTTCAAGAAGTATCTTAGTAAATCTTTCACAAAAGAATAGATTCATCCTCCTATTGTGTTTGATGTCTCCCTAACCACACTATCCCATATAGATCTGCCTTTTGTATGAAAAACTGATATGCATTTAAAAAGATATTCAATATTAATGCGTAAAATAAGTGTTGAAGCCAGCCTTATTAGACTGACAGTAAACTAATGTTCAGTTTCAAATTCTCATAAATAAAATATATTCTTGATAAGGAAGAGTAGCAAATCGATGATATAAACTGAAATTCCTATAATTGTAACTGCCTGTGTTACAGATTACAAATCTAAATTTTATTGGTTTTTTATAAAATTTTTCTGTTGGAAACTAATAGGAATACTTTAAAGATCATGTTTTAATTTTAGTTTGTGTAGAGAAATCTAACATCCTTTTATCCAGTTCCATTTTACCGGCATGAACTAAATTGTAAGTCAAATTAGAGTTATATCCCTTAATTAAAAGTTCTTTATAATAATATTTACAATTTATACAGATATTATTTCTCGATTTATCTATTACTATAATAATAAATCTCTCTTTAATTTTTTCTTTTTTTTTATTAATTTGTTTACATAAATTCCCCGTTCTTTTGTTTTGACATTACCCGCATTATACTTTTTCAATTTCTTCTAAAATCCTTATTTTCCATTTTTTGAAACCCTCTGGAGGCCAATAATATTTCCTAGATAATTTAGAAATAAAAATATCTAAATCTTGTCCGATAGAAATTAAGACTTTTTTACTGTTTAATTTTTCTCTCAATCTAAATTTAATTCCCCTTTCCATTAAATCTCTTAAAGAGCCGGAATCTATAATTTTTAAATCCCCTATTATTACATGCCTTTTGTCAGCATCTGTAAATCTAATTTCTTTGTAACAATTACATTCTATTTTGCTTATTCTATTAAAATTTTTACTATAGTAATTGTAGTTACAAATTTTTTTCTTTAAAGTTGCTGAATAACTAAATGCTATTTAAACAATTGTATTATCCTTTAAAGGAAAGAAAACTTCTGCATAATTTCAGGTAACTTTAGTTTTTCATAGCTAATGTCAAAAATTTTTATTACACAGCAATTCTTTGTTTAAATTATTTCCATTATTAATTAATAAATCGTTTTTTCCAATATTTTGAATTTAATAAGATCAAGAATTACACATTTAGATCAAAAACTTTTAAACATTAAACTATCCAGTTTATTACTTATTAACCATTTAATTTTACCTTTTCTAATACCAAAAATATATTTCCAAATTTTGTGAATGTTTTCACTACTGTGATATAGATTACAATAATTCAGCAATTCCTCATTTAAAATTTGAAAATTACACCTTTTATCTTTACCTCTTTTAAATCTTTTACTAAAGTTTTCTGTTTTTTGAAAAATCTTTAAAAATACTAAATTTGTATAAATACGAATATTTTTTATATCTCCATAATTTTCACCATTTAATTTTTTATTCAATCCATCAGGAAATAAAGTTTTTAAGTTACAAATATAGATATTTTCTAGGTCTAGTCTTTTGTTTAAATCATTAGCATTATCTTCTAACGTAGATGTTAATATTATTAAAATTATGTCATTGAAAGTGTTCTATTTCAAAGTCAGAATTCTTATTTTTAATATCAGATCTATGGTTATTAATTCTTAAATTAAGTTCGGAGTAAGTTTGACTTATATAATTTAAATTACACTCAATACAATTTAAAAGACAAATCAGATTTTTATTTTTACAAAGGAATTGCGTCATGAATATTTGAAACAATAAGGATAATAGTTAAGATAATAATTAACGAACAAGAATTTGGAATTGAATTTGCTAATAATAATTACCAAATATAAGAAATTCATTTATACTAATTTTAATCTGCAATTCATTAATTTTTGCTCTCAGCAAATTGAGCAAATTTAATTAATTTGCAATTCATTAACTAACAATTTTTGCTCTTTGCTTTCTTTACGCTTTCCTTGTCTCATTCCATACTATTTCGGTATGGAATAAGATTGAAATTCTGATGTCTCAAATCTCCCTCTCTTAATCACCGAATTTATTTGCAATACATCCTATCGGTATATAATTAAAACTGGATAAAAAATATAAGCATTTTTATAGAAGGAATAAAATGTAATTATCTTTACAAAGTAACAATAAAACATTTTCAATAATTTCAGGAAATGTATTGAAAATGCTAGTAAAAAGTATGCTGGTGAATTCAATTAATAACATTCGCTAGTAAGAGCCATTACCAAGCCATCAATCGACGGTTATATTGATAATGTCACCGAATCCGCCAAACATATTAAGAGATTACTGTAACTGATAACTCCAAATTTTATCAGTTAAAAGCTAAGAATTTTACAGGAATCATTACAAAAATAAACGGTTTGATAGGGATCAAAGAAGAAAGTATCCAAAAGCATATCAGCACTCGAAAGGTTTCAATAAAAGCAATTGTGCTACTCTTCTAAGAAAATCAATTATATACTAATTTAGAATTTAACAAAAGTTTATGAAAGGTCACTTGAAAAATATTCACAATGAATACTTAGAAAAGGCATTGATAGTCAAAACGGATTGATTCTCTACCTCTGTCGTTGAAACATCTGGATGGACACATATGTTCCTAACCCGCTTCTTCGATAATGAAGAAGGAACATTCTACTCAAATTGACCCATTGTAAACAGAATAACCCTCCCCACGCCCATCCGCCTTAAGTCGCTAACCAGTAGTAGTCATGTCTTTGAGCAAAGGGCACTTTAGGGTATATCTTATCGTGTGGAGGTCACATTATCATCAATTCACCAAGATTGAGAAAGACAATTTGTATTGGTCTGGCGACTTGTTTCCTGTGGATGTTTTAGTGAAGTAACTGTCATTTGCGTTTGGTCTTCGTCAATGGTTCTTAGGCGTTCTGTAACTAAGCTTTAGAATGTATTAAAACTCCAAAACTCATACATTTTTTTTCTTCACTTAATGCTTTTATGTGATTTCATCATTTTTTTTGTTTATTTTGTTAGAACTCTGACTCACCATGGATGCACGTAAGTACTATTACAACATTTCTTGCCAATTAAAAAAATTCCTTCAGATAACATGACACAGTGTGGGCAAGTCATGTCTTTACTCCCCAACCCCAAATTTTCAGTTAACAAGTGTATGCATATTAGAGCTGTGAAAAATATCAGGACTGAGTTTCTCTTAAAGTAATGTGAGGGATAGATACTTTATTTATTAACGCTAAGGATTGCATTTATGTAAATAAATATTTTGTCCTGCTTAACTAACCCAATTAGAAAATACATCCTATTTGGGATATTTATTGTTATTTTAATTTCTATAGCACTGTATGAGGTACAATCGAAATATTGAGGCAATTTGAATCCATTTTTGAATGTGAATTAATAACTACACTTGACTGTACTAACTAATCACTTAACTACAGATAAGTAATACGATGGGCTTCAGACATTTCATTGTATGCGAAGGATTTGACAAATTTAAAATTTAAAAAGTTTTTATACGTTTTTGACGAATAATGATAATTTTTCTTTTTCTCTTATAATTGTTGTAAAACAAATTGTAGTACTGATGAAAATTATATTTATTACAAAAAAAAAAAAAAAAAAGAAAGAAAAGGAGTGACATTTTTTGTAAAAGAATAAGTATTGCATTTTCTGCCTTCTAGAAATAGATTATAATAAAAAATGTAATTAAAAAAGCGTTTTCGCCATTTTTTTTATTTGGAGCTTCTTTTTCAATTCACTTTCTTTAATAATTAATCATAATTAATTAATGAACTGAAAGCGCAATACCTTATATATCTAAAATAATAAGCGAATTTTTGAGACATTAATTCCTCTCTGTGAATGACTTTATTTAGAGCAAATTTCCTAATTCGATTTCCTCTTTATTTATTATTTCACATGAAATTGTTCTTTCTGGGCAATTCTGAAGTTACAGTCATTAACATCCCAGATATTAATAATTTATTAAATGCTTTTATTTCTTTACTTAATACAGACATAAATAATTAAAGTTTATATCAATATAATGTTACACAATTATATTGACTTATAAATATTCATTTTAGTTAGTTGAAGCATGGGATATTTTCATGTGATACGTTCATTTATATTTAAATCAAAAGACTATTATTTGGTTTTTTTATCTCATTGATTGATAGTCATGAAAGCATAACCTCTTTATTTTATATTTATATTTATGTTATACTACTCGCCTCAAGCGACTAGCAAGTTTCCTAGAAATATTAGTTATATTTATTTTCAGATATAACTTCCTGTCCATGATTTCTCTAAACTGTTTAACATTAAAGGCGTATTATTTTAATTATTGTATTTATTCTGGGTAGGTATTGAGACTTTTCGCTATGTCTTTCTAATAGAGACAATCCCTTAACATCAAAGACATAAATATCTGATACATCTATCTTTTAAATTATGCGGTATTTTAGCATTATTTTTTATATGTTTCGTTAACTACACAAATATATTAAATAAAATTAATTTCATTAACTTGAAACAATGGAAAAAAATTATATGATCACGTAGTTGATGGAACTATGGAAATAATTTGAACTTCAAGGCATTAGTACACTATTGAAACAAAAATGCCTGTAACTACTAAATTCATATCTTTAAAAAGACAACTTTTAAAATTTTAAAACGGTGTAAAATTTATTTTTGTGTAATTATATTTTCATAGGCTATCGTAAGAAAAATTGTCGAAATGCCGACATTCAATTTTTAAAATTAATTAACATTTAAATTTAAGAAGAAATAGCTTCGAGGTACACATTCCCTTCTCCAAGGTATATATGTACCAAAGTTGATAATTGTCGGTGAAATAGTCTGGCCTGTAGAGAACCAATGTAAAAACACATTTTCTTCTTAATTATTATCATTAACCAGTTAACTGCTTTATTTTCTTTACTATCTAATAAGATGACACCTTTATTTTGGGAATTTTTCTTATTTAGATCCAAATGGAAATAATTGCATTGAATACTTGACTTATCTATATAATCGAAGTATTTTTAATATTGGATTATAATTGTTATGAATGTTTTATTTTTTGCTTACAATTCAAAATTCGATAAATCGATGCACGTATGGCACTGGGGAAAAACAGTGGTTAATGCAGAAAAAATGTGTTTATGGTATATGCAGTTTGCATATGAGAGTTATCTGTCATAGTATCGATATGCACACTTGAACTTGAGTAGAACAAATATTTCAAGACTCGAAATGGGCGTATCATACTTTCCTGTTGGTATTATGATAAGGGCTGTAAACACTTATGTACATTGTTAAAAAATACAATAAAGATACGCGTTGAATAAGATTTAAAAATCACATTAGTTTAACATGATATAAGTGCTATATCGATGATGCTATATCGATCTGTGATAAAATGAAAAGTTATCTAGGCTAACCTCCCCCACTGAGTATTTGTTTTAAATTGTTCGGTTTTTTTTCAAAGTACTTTCACAGATAAATTTTTGGTTTTTTAAAACAATCTTAATTTTTATTTCCGATCAAAACACTATGCAAAATCCATTTCTTATATTATATAAAAGATAATTCCTACGATGCATAATCTTTTGAACAAGGCGAATAGGTCTAACATTCATAATAAATCTTATATTACCTTAAACCACATTTTTAATAACATTTATTAAGATTCTTCTGTAAGTCCCATGAAATAATTTTCAATTTTAGATAGATCTATTAAGAGTTAAATTAAGGTGAGAAAAGCCGGAAAGATCCACTTGCTGCCAGAAACGGGAGATACGTGACTTCCTTGTTTTGTTAACACGTGCAAACATGATGGGGCAGTATACAACCCCAAGATTGAAATCATCCCCACTACTTTGTAAATAAACTGGTCTGACAAGCTTCCCGTTCTTTATCAGTAGGTGGTCTGCTTGTGGTGAGGGCTCGAACATATACTACATATTAGTAAATTCTTCATAAATTATTTTCTGATGTTTACTTCACACATAAATAAAGGTAAGAGAATTGTCAATCAACCGATAATTTTTTTTCTCTCAGAAGATCTGTGTGAAGGGATCAAACGCCTATTATGAAACCTCATTGGTTAAGACTGGGTAATGGTTAAAGAGTGTCACAGACTCTATTTTTACTTGTTTAGCAGCAATAACATTCATATGCGCATGCAGGCAAAATTTGTACAATATCATCATTGCGGACATGAGTTTAAATCATGTAACTAAAATAATGAAAACTATTGGAAAACTACAATACTTTATAATATATGTGTGAGTGTGTGTTTAATAAAACATATGTTTGTTTGTTTTTAAATTTCAGTTAAAGAAATACATTTTCGACCTCTGAAAACTTTATTATTATTATTTTAAATGACGTAAAAATGATTTTTGCTCCGTTTGCTTCTTTTATTGCTCCGTAACTGCTTTTATTTTTATTACTATTTCAAATTTTCAGGTCGAAAGTTGAATGTTATCTCTCCTGATATGTCTTTTGAATTTAATTATGAGGCTCGCAATGCGTTAGGTGATGTTATTAATTTATCGAACAACGTCATTAGACCTGTCAGACCTACGAAAAGATCATCCAAGCCAATGCCTTCAAAGCAGAAGAGAAGCATCTTCAGTTGCTGTTATAAAAGTAGAGCGCCACCTCAACCAGCAAATGCTGATTTTATTTTTTATACAGCCAGTAGCCAGTCTTGTTTGCAGCCTAGAATGTCCGAAATCGATATTCTTGCAAATAGGAGGAACAGTGTTATAAGGTAAATGATTAAAATTAGCATTTTTTTTTGTTGTTTTTGCTGTATGTTAATAGATTGCGTTATGTAACCAACTCAAAAATAATATTTTCGGATTTTATTCAAAAGATTAGGGACAAATTTTTCTTTCTAAAATTAATTAAGGTATAGTTTATAACAGAAAACGAGCAATTTATAAAATATAGACGATTAGTTATCGACTACATAATTCCAATGAATCGTCTCTTTTAACTGAGTAATACGTTTTTAATCCCTTAGTCTAATCCCCCATCTAATTTTTTAAAATTATATAATTAGAAAGGGAGGAGGAATAAACCAAGCATTTTCAGAATAAAACGATTTGAAAACTATATCTTTTAAATACAGAGGCAACTATGCACACATGTTTAATTACAGTTAACTAAAAATTTTAAGCATGATATGGTTTTTAAAACAAAATTTTAAAAAACAAATCAGAATGTTATAAGAATATGATGCTTTGTTTTATTTATTGACAATAATTTTATATTTCGCTTGAATTTGAAATCAAAGCTGAGTAGTTGGAAAATAACTAACCTTTTTCTAGGGGGAATTTCCCTGTTTATATATTTTATCTTATTATTTCGAAGAAAAAAAATATCCCAAAATATATAACAATGACATTTGAATAATTATTTTTTGATGAATTATTTGAGGAATTATTTTAACACAATTACTTCCCATCAAAAGAACATAATGATGAGTTTTAATTTAAGAAACAATTCAGTATGAAAACAATTTATTGCATAATCAATAGGAGTTAGGAAGGGAGATCTTGGTTGGCAACTTTAAATTCTGTCCGATTTGCAATGGTCCAAGATGCGACATACGAGTTGGAACAATTGTTTCGTGTTTCGATTGTATCATGTTCTTCTGTATGCACAGCAAGCAATGTATTGATAAATATTTTAAAAAAATCTAGAAAGGCAGCTCTCAGTTTGTTTTGACATTTATCTGAGATTGTCATCTTCAATGATATCATTATATCAGACTATTGAGTATCGATGTTATGAATCAGGTATCCAAAAAATTGTCCAACTACTTAACCAAATTATTTGTATTATCAGCTGAAAAAGTTTGTTACAAATATTCAAGAGATTATGAGATCTGAAAATATCTCAGATTTTTCTAAATTCAAATACTACAGCCTTTTAGTATTAACTTTTATGAAGATAAATGATGAATCAGTCAGATAACAAATTCTTGCACGTATAATGAATGCATTTATATCCTCCTGCTGTTTCTTATCAATGAACGATAATGATTAGATGTTTCTTATCAATTGACAACAATAATGATATAGATATATGAGTAAAAAAATATTTGTGATAATATCACATCTCCAAGCAATTTTTAAACTGCAGTTGAAATGCATTTCGGAATCGGATCATTTTTTTTCCCCACGGAAATTTTTGTGAAAAGTAGATCGATTTTCATATCATAATCATTTTGCAAAGGTATTTTCAATAATGTAATTAGAGTGAAAAAGGATGATTGTAATTTAGAATTCCCCTTCAAACACTTTGAATTTTTAAAATTTTTACTCGTTTTTGCGATTCCAATCCCTGTAGTTCATATCTCAATGTCACACGGTTTTTTTATATTTATATAGCCAATTTTTTTTCGACATCACGGACTCCATTTCCAAAACGTTAAGTTCTAATGTAATTTTTAAAGCAAATCTGTCAATTTTTTATTAATTAAAACATCTCCTTTTTATTTATAATTAAAATTTTTACTAAGAATTTATTGTAGTGCTAAATCAGAAGAGTTACTTTGTTGCAGAAACTTTGATTATTCTTAATTCTCTTCTGTGTAACAGACTATTCTAATTCAAAGATTAAATGATTATATTTACTTGAATGCATTTTTATGTATTAGATCAGGAGACGAGAAATTCGCGAAGTTTCTTAATTGACAAATTACCAAAGAATTTACATAAGAAATGTCAACGAAAATACTATTAAATAAGTAAATAGATACGCAATTAATAATTTTTTTCTTTGCAGGAATGATGAAAATCAAAGTGTTTCATTATCTTGGAGCCGTCTTCATTGGTTAAAAATTTCTGTTATTCTTATTTGGATGCTTCTAGCAATAGCTACACTAAGCTACATTGGAGCACGATACAGTCAATTAGAGGAGTTTTCTTCCATCACAAAAACTATTGAGGGATATATCATCCTTGGAGTAATGTCGGCTATAGTGATAACTGGTATCATTCTCTTGATTGTTGTAGTGACATACGAAAAAGAGGAAAACTACGATGATTGTTATTTGGAAAGTATCCGATATCCAAGCTCACATTTCGGCAATTGTACGTTGCTCGAAACTGAAGTATAATCTCTTCAAAGAAAACTGTGTACATATTTAAGATTCATTAAAGTTATTTTATCTTGTTTAGCTGTGCTATTTATTTATTTATTTACTTTGGAAACGAATAAAATAGAATCATAAGATTGTACAATGGTTTCTATTAAAGACAAACATTTTTGACAAAGAAAAAATAACTGAAGAAATATTTTCACCTTAGTAGCATCCAAAACATTTCGCAAAAATATTTGGTATGAATAACTGTATTAAATACGTTAGATAAGAAAATGTAAATCATTATTTTTGTAAATTTCTATCATTTTGAATAGGATAAAAAAACATCTTTGAAATGATGTTAATAAAATATAAATTGAAATAAAAGAAATGTTAATGAAATATAAATTGGGGTTCCGATTAAAGTAACAGTAGGCCATTGAAAATAGTTTAGAACAGTTTCAATTAGGAATCATATCCAACGAAAATCAGCTGATGGTTCCACCAAAACTTCCCTGTATAAAAGAGTTTTCCTATCCCAGCAAAAATCATGAGAATTGGGCAAATTGTGAACACCACCAGAGCTCAAATTTCTATTTTCAGTCATGAGTACTTTATGCTGCGTATTGTAGCTAAGAGAAGCATGAATGTATTTAAACTCCCACTTTTTTTTTTTTTTTTAAGAAATTGGAATCAAATGTGACATAGTAAAAAAATGGCATGCCAAATTTCATTCATCTGCGTTGTTGCATTTTTTGAATTATTGTCTTTAAATGCAAGAAAACGAATAGATCAATAGAATAGAAGAACAAAAATTCTTTGATAGATTTGTTTAGACAGTTGACATATTTCTTTAGTCCAAGTCGTTGCGTTTTTTAGCTATAGCCTTTACATACATGCAAAAGTTTAGATTGAGAGACTGTAAATTCTTTAATGAATTTGATTCAAAATTTGATACAGATCTAACATTAGGAACTAAATTTGCATGTGAAACTTTATTTATCTAGCTCTTTGAAATTATCGTATTTATTTGTATTCAGACACAGACAGACAGATTTTCTGTAAGTAGATGTTGTAACAGTTTCCACGAGATGGCGCAGGTATCCCCAGAGAGAGGGAATGCTAACTCTAGTGACTATGGAATGATAATCCCCTGCCGGGGCTAAGCGCCACGTCAACCCAACCCCATAAGACTAGAGAGCGGATGAAGGGCGGTTCGGTTTGAATGGCTATGGACTGTGGTAGCCCGCACTCTAATATGTACCAAAAATTGCAAGTATGTACAATACAACCTAAACACCGTTTGGTAGTGAGTTTTTTAGAGGATGGACACATTGGTTCACATTTTGCTCAAGAATCGATATACATGCGTAAATCTATACTTATAATAAAGCTCAATGTGTGTGCGTGTGTGTGTGTGTGTGTTGGCGCTCTACAGGCCAGACCGTTGGACCTACAGCTACCAAATTTGGTACATGTATACCTTGGAGGTCCGGAATGTGCACCTCGGAGCCCTTTTTTCGAATTTTTAATTAGAATTTGAATTAATTAAAATTTAAGCGAAATTTCGACGTTTTTCCGCTATAACTTCCGAAAATATTATTGCACAAACATGATTTTTATATCAATGTAAAGATAAAAAAATTAGCTTTCTAATGGTATCAGTTTTTTTAATTTATAATGTAAACTTCTATTTTTAATGAATTTTTTAAGAAATATTTTAACCATGTTTTTATCATGTGACTGGATAAAATAAAAGAATGCCGGAAGTTCAAATAAAAAAAATATCATCGCAAAATAAATCTACAGAAATGCAACTTTCAGCACGTGACTGGATAAAATAAAAGAAATATAAAATGTGATATTTTCTTTGAAAAATAAATGCAAAGCAAAGGTTTCTACAATAGTTTGCAATATGTATACCATTAACTCAATAAATCTTCTTCATTTACGGTAAACTTGATTGAATTTTGACAGGATATGCATTGAAATCCCGACTTAATGGCATATTTATGTTATCGTTTGCAATATCTGCATCATTAATTTAATACTTTTTTTCCCTTTCTCGCTTTCTTTAAAAAAACATATTTAATATTTTGGCAACATCATCGAAATTTTTTTTAATATTTTGGAAGCATAACCGATGGTTAAAACTGACGGATTTATAAAATTAAAGAATATTACTAGGAAAAGGTGTACTTTTAGAACTTTCTGTCCATCATCTTAAAGAAAATACTAATTTCAGGTCAATCAATGCCCGGAATTACTTCAAGGCTAATGAATATGTGATTGAATTGAAAATTTTAGAACGCTTTACTCATGGCGAACCAGCTGGTCGCCAAAGGCGGCTAGTTTGTAATAAAGACCACATACCAAATTTCCCCTTTCTAGCTCAAATTGCCTCAGATTTATCATGTTCACTAACAGACATAATAATTAAAATGTGTTGTTTAGGAGGTCTGATATTTACAAAACTTCTATAAAAAAATTTTCTGGTGATTACAGTACTTTTTCTTTCGCAAAAGAGACAGTGAAAATATAAGCTGTAGTTAAAACAACAGATGCATTTCTACTAAGAATAAAGGAGAATGTGAATGTTTGTTGGCGCTTTACAGGCAGGTCATTAGACCTAGAGCGACCAAATTTAACACAAATATACCTTGGAAGGGAAAATTCTGCTTTTCGGAGAAATTTTTTAAATAGCCTTATATCTAGATTTGACACTGATACTTTTCTACGATATATTCAGAAAATGTTCACATACAAAAATAATTTTCGCCTCTTTTTAAAATTCAAAAAATTATCTTTTTAATTATTCCAATCTCTTTGCCGTATAGCATTTTTTTGTCTCGTAACAGTTTTTAATTTTTTTTCCAGAATTCTCATTTTTTTTAAAAATTTTATTGTTGCAATAAAAATTCCAACCATTTTCATAGTTTTCGTCAAACATTTTATCATCTGTTTTCCATAGTTGAAAACTAATGAAAACTTATTCGCTTCATTATCCATCGGATTACCGGAGCAATAAGAAAATGAAACTATATTACAGAGAAATACAATGTATAATTAGATAATATACTAATATGTAGTTTAAATTTTTAGTGACTCTTTAAAAGGACTTGACTCCATTTGAATGGTACACGTACATAATAAACACAAGGGATATCTATTAAAATCACACATTTTAATGTCTATCAGAACTTATGAATATGTTATTTTAAAATCATGAACATCACGTTACGCACAGAAGATTTAAATTCAATTAAAGACACTCAATATTCTCGGCAAAACAGTTGGTAGGAAATAAAATCCAATCGTTCTTTTGTCAAAAAAAAAAAAAAAAAAAAAAAAAAAAAAAAAAAAGGCTGTATATACACATAATAAAATTTTTACTTCTTTTTGTAAATAGAAACTATTTAATTATTTCGATTTTCTATGATACCTATTTAAATTAATTTTTTTCTTGCAAATTTGATTTAATTAATAATCTAAAAAACGAAAGCATTTCATGCAAATTTGTACATCCAGTTACAGCCCGATGAATAATATTAGTAATAAATTTTAAAATATATTGATTCAATCTGCTTGTAGTACAAGGCAGATCAAATGGATGGTTTAATAAAAGCTTATTTCTTATGGCTATAGGATGAACTTTAATCGATAATTAAAGAGAAAGGAAGTTTATTATTTTAATTATATTATTAATTATTTCAACTTAATATATTTTTTTAATGAAACATTTGGTAATTTTAACTGAATAAGGTTACAACCATCTACTTTGAAACAAATAAAAAACATAATCTTTTTGCCACAATAAGTAGCAAGATCACAATATTCGGTATCCATTAAATATTCCAAAGAGACTTTTAAGCAAAATCAGAGAAAAAAGGAGTTTTAAAAAGATCACAAGGTAACTTTTTAAATTGTTTTAATATACCCTTCTTTCCCTCAATAATTCACAGCATAATAGTTGATTTATAATTATTTGAATAGCAAAACAGTTTTAAATATTCTAAATCAGCAAAAAAATTTATATTTAGATTGAGATTTTAAAAATTCCATTTTGTAAAAGGACGGATTTGATGCTTAACTAATAAAGAATAAACTTTTCATCATGGAATAATAATAATTCCTATTGTATATTGATTTAGTTAACAATTTTACATTAGTCTAAATTTTTGGGTCCAAGATTCTTTTTCATACATGTTTGTTGCTTTGTTTGAAATATTGCGCTTATATGCGTAGATAAACAAATAGTGGCCTGACGACAGATTTGGACAAATATTTGATATACATTTACAGTATTGATGAGAAATAATCTAGATTTTATTCAATTACCTCATTGCATTTCTGACCTATTGCTCTTATTTGTATGTTTCACAGACGATCAGATAGCTTTCACAGGTTTTGTCTGAAATTTCTCAAAACCTACAATTTTGACAGGAAGATTACCTGCGAAATTTTATTCTTATAATCTGTTACACTTTCAAATTATCTCTTTCAAGGACAGAGAAATTTTTGAAATCATTGCATTAAAAAAAAAAAGAATCCAGTTCGTTTTAAAAACATAGATTTCTGCTTTACCTGCACGAATGATCTGCCAATGTTATTACTTCTCTTTCTAGATTTTGTAATAGGAAGCAATAAAATGACTGTGAAATTCAATACAAAGTTTTGTGTCAATATCTATTCATTATATCAGGGGTGGCCACACTTTCGGGATCTCCACATTTAAAAAATCGAAGGCGGTCTACCAATGGCAAAGCTAAATTAATGTAACATACATGTTTGTATATTTATTTTCGGTAACAAGAAAAAATGGTAAATTATCTAATTTTTCTAAAAAAAACTTTATATTAATATTTACAAAATAAAAATTTACTGACGAAAATAATCAAAGTAATTATATATATAAATTTGACCATCCTATTCACTTCGTTTAGTTGAAATTTCATTCATTAATTCTATGTCATAAGTCATAAATTAAATTGTTAATATCCGAGGTCATTATCAGGATGGTCAGGATGGACTACCTAAAATGTCTGCGCGGTCGACGTCTTGGTCACCCCTACACTATATAGTAAGATGGAGCACAAATTGGTCGGCTGTATACAAGAAGTAAGAAGGAGCACGAATAACAACTGATCAATTAACAAGTTCCAAAGACATAAAATCTAAAAAGCAGTAACAGTAAGAGTTCGAACAAGTTATTCAAAATCTTAAGGAAATGTTATTTTTACAATCGCTGTTACTATCTTTTTAAGAAACCATCTGTTTTCAATTTTCGTCTAACACACATGAAAACCTTGGGTACGAGGTTCATTGAATGGACAGTTCCTAGACCACCTGCGTTGTCAAGAAACAAGCCCTGAAGGAAGTAGCTCAAAAATCATGGAAAACTATGCCTTTGTAGTCAAATGGCTTCAAGCGATAACCACCGACTATATAGAATTTGACCCATTCTGGACCTCCCTGGTTGCTAAAGGACCATCACAGCTGATAAAATAATCAGTTATGTCTTTTATAAAGATGTGACATTTCTATTCATAAGTGGATGATTTTTTTTTTGTTGATTTTTGAAAACCACTGTAAAGTAATTAACTATTGTAGAAATTTTGAAATGAAATAACTGATAAAGCATCTATGGAATATATAAGTGAAAAGCCAAAAGTTTCTTTTTTTTTAATTCCTAAAAAGAGATTTTAAATATTCTAAACAAAACAAAAATATCTAATTTAAAAGTTTATTAAATGATTTGTACGAAATCTTAAGTTAACTTAAAAAATTTATTACCTAGTTTCTGGATTAAAAAAATTATCTGTATTCTCGATCCAGGTTTTGACTATTAGGGTTTGAATAATGAACAATATGAAACTATGACTTTCTTTTTATTTTTAAGATATTATAAGGACTGAAGAATAATCCTAAACGAATAAGACTGTATTCTCCAGCTCAAAACTATAGAACATATCGGGAAAATATTATACAAAATCTGGACAAGAAAAATATGCATTAGATATTAATTTGATGAAATTTTATGTTAGAAAATTCTACTAAAATTAAGAATTTGAAAAAATGCATGAAAACGGGCATAATGAAATTATAGTGAAATTTCTCAAAGCGTGAACGCAGAGAAAAAACAATTGGAGCTTTTGGTTAAGATTTTTTTTTCATTCAGAATATGAATGGAAAAAAAATGGTATTTTCAGAAACAATCAACTTTTTAATATAATAATCTGCATTACATTCAACATTTTTTTAACATTTTTGTTTTACACCACAAAAACTGAGTACATATTCTTTTAATCTTCATTATTATAGCAATGCAATATCATTTTCATTAAAAAAATCGTACTAGTAATTTTGCAAATAATGTTTCTTTGTAGATTGTAAAATTAAATTGATTTTAATAGAAAAATTCAGTTTAGCAAACACATTACTTTAACATTAAAAAAATTTTTAATGTTAAAAGTATTTAACTTGAAAATTATTTCAAATAAATTTCAATTTGGATTATTTTCACCAAAAGTTAACATAAAATTAAAGATTTGACTTTTCGTAAAATTTTAATAATAATTTTTGGGGTTGAAACAAACCCTAAAATTATAAAAATATCAACTTTAAGTATCAAATCTAAATTGATGGTAATTCTTATAGTATATATATCTGAAACTATTTACAAAAAGTTTTCTAGACTTTATGTAGAGCAGCAAAAAAAACCTTAAGGAAAAGAAAATGCTTGCATCAACAAAAGTAAAAATGAGAAAAATGTATTTAAAATTTGCAAATGCAGTAAACAAAAATGAATAATGTTTCGAGATTTCTAACTTCTTATTATATTATATTATTGCTTAAAGAATAACCAAAAATATTATTTAAATTTAATGTATGTAAAAACATTTTCAGTTCAAATTATTATACTTTTTGAATATTTTTTTGTAACAATGAGTGATTATAGCAATAGTCTCGTAGTCAAGAGATCGTGAGTTCGAATCCCAGTATGTTCAAAATCTGTGTCTATATTTTTACTTTATTTATTCCTCCTTTATTTTAGGAGAAATAAATTGATTTATTTATTTCTCCTTTTCTTCCTTCCTTACAAGACCTTCCTTTTATATTCTCTGTTTTCTTAAGAATTGTCTTAATTTATTTAAGTCACTAACCAGTTTAAACCGGTTTGGAACAAGAACGAGACTGTCAGATTGTGCACGCTTCAATATTTAGATAAACAATGTTTTTTTTTTCCATCTCTAAATCGGTCGAGCTACAAAACTTTGTTTGCCAGCTAGAAAAATTGAAAATGAAAGTTTAAATTTTTGAATTAAGACAAATAATAACTTTATAAAGTAATAATGTTCTCACAGGATAACTTGATATTTGCGATAGCAAATTTCATTTTTTCCCATTTTTTAAAAAAACTCTAGGACTGTTCTGGAACGAACCTCGTAATTCTAAACTGCTTAACCTCGTTATTCGGTAGGATGACGAAAACGATACTGGAGCTGCCCCCCCCCCTCCTAACTTCCACACCACAATGAGAAAATGATGAAATGAGACACACCAATGAGAAAATGTTTGACCCGACTTGTTTAACTGTAAAAGGCCCCCTTACAGGCCAGTTTTTCGGTGAAAGAGTGGCCCGAATTTGAAACCGCCGGTTTCGAAACCGTGACCTTATCATCAAGCCACTCCGGCTCTCAAAACGAAGGAATAAGTATCTCTGAGTGTCTTTTAAAAATTTCAGTTATCTAAAAATGGGGAAAGTTTTTTAGATTATTCACAGCAGCTCCAAAAAATTGAGCTAAAATAATTTCTACATTATTTAAAAATTTAAAATATTGTTAAAAATATTAAACTGGAGAAAGATAATGCACACTTCCTCTTACCCGATTCTTTTTCCAAATTGATTTTTTTTTCCTTCAATAAAATTCTCTAGCGAGCTTGATCTTTCTACGACGCACTCTTGAGAAAGATGATAAACCTTTTTTTTTTTTTTTTTCTTTCTTTTTCGAATTTCAGAAAATTCAGCCATGTCTATTTTAATAAAGGTACATTTCCCACCTCTCCGACGCAAAAGTGATCATAGAATGTTTATAATGCATTTCAAATTGGAGCCATTCAATAGTTATGATAATTTATATGCGTTATTCCAAGAAACAGAACATATTTTTGTGAACAGAAATAAATGTCCGTGCTTTTGAGAAAATGGTAATGGGCAATAAAATAAAGTCAAAGGAAATAAACTGTTGTTTTTTTATCCTGACAAATATATTCTCTTCACAGTAGTTCAACAGTTTAATAAGGTGCCAAAATATGAGTTTCCAATGATCTTGTACTTTGTTATGTAATTGGGAACAAACTGTATTATTTATTAATGTTTTTATTATTAAGACGGGTTAATTAATAATTAAAAAAAGAAATGTTTAATGAGCTCCTGAGAAGATGATTATAGATTTACTTACCTTCTCATAAAGGTAATTCATTTTAAGTCAAAGGACATTAAAACGTCTTCTATACTTATCCGCAATTACCTTAATTGGCCTTATGTATTTATTTATAACAGCATTAAAACAAAAATTACAGAAGGAATAAGGTAATTTAAAAAGAATATTCTTATTCTGAATTAACTAGCTAAGAATAAGATAAAAATAAAGCTAAAATGAGAGAAAGAAAACAGAAATTTTTATTACAGACTTCTACAACCAAATAGGATCTTGAAATTGAATTGTATTTTCTTGTACCATTATTTTTTTTTTTTTTCATTTTCTTCTTGCTTAAATTGTGCTGCTAATGAATTATGCTATTAGGATTCCCCCTTCCATTTCATTGGTTGAATTTCAGCCAATTGCTTTTGATATTTACCTTGATATCCAGCCCTTATAACATAATCTTAGAAATAGCATTGTAATTTCTTAAAAAAAGGGGAATTCGAAAATTATTATCTAATTTTTTCTTCAGAATTATGAATAAATTTGGTTAATGGCTTCAATCTGAGAGAAATTCGTGAAATTTTGCAAATGTTTTGCTACATTAAGAGGCGGATCGTCGTTAAAGAAACTATTGCAACCATTGAAGTGTTCTACTTACCAAAACCTTTTTGTTATCGCCATTTGGCGCCTCATAAACTCTTTTCCCAGGATGCAACTTTCACTTTCAGCGATTTTATAATTTATTTATGTATTAAAATATAGAATCCAAAATTTTGCTTTAAATTATGTTTCATTAAGATAATATAAATGCTCAATAGGCATGAAAGATGTATACAAATATAGAATTAGTAGATATTTAAAAATCTGAATTAAAAAAAATCTAATCTATTAAGCTAAATCAAATTGCATTTTGATTTAATTAAAATAATTAAAGTGTGATGTTTCTTATTATGTTATGCTACAATATCATTAAAATTCAAATTAGTGCTATGTATATCTGATTTTTGGATGTCTTGCAATATTAAAAAAAAAATTATATTAGAAATGAAAATGACTTCTTTAATTAGTAATTTAAATATGTCTTTAAATAATAATTTTTCCATTTGGCTGGTTGGTTGATTGGTTTTTTATGGCGCAAGGGCCAGTAATGGCCATGCTGGGCTAAATTCTTTTAGCACTTTACTTCGTAAAAAAATTCACAAATTTTAAATCTATTTATTTGACCAAATTACTAATAAAGAAGGGGAAAAAATTGGTAAAAAGGATTATGTAACGTAAACGACAATATTTCTAAAAGATAAACTATGATCTACCTGAAAACTGAAAATGCAATACTAATATATAAACAAATTTAACCTGTTAACTGGATATGACGAAATACGTCAAAGTAAAATGAATGGAATATAAGTAAATTACTCAGTTAACAGGTTAGAGCAATAAAGGAAAGCACGAAGCCATACCTGGACGAATTACGAGATGAAGCCTTCTTAGAAGATTTATTAGTCCTCTTGGGATACCTTATAGGGGCCTGGTGCTCTAGAAGTTCTTGAGGATTCCTTACAGGGGCTTGATGCTCTAGAAGGTGTTGGGGAATTTCCTGAATTTCTATATCATCGGAAGAGGTGGACGCTGCCAAGACAAGTATCCGCCTTAATTCTTGTTCATCCATTCTAACAAATGGATTTTTATGTTTCCCCTGAAAATAACATTGAAAAAGTTAAAATTACATTATTTACCATCAGTCATTAAACAAAGAGAGCAGAAAATAAAATTTTAACAAGAAATAATAAAAAAATTAAGTCAATTCCTACTTAGGAAAACAAAGAAATATTTTATTTTAGTTGCTTTTTATTAAATAATTAGAATTAATGTAAATGTGTATATACATATGACATAATCGCAATATTAAGTGGCAAAAGAATTTATTTCCCCGAGATCTATTCGTTTCACCACTGATAATATCTATTCCAAAATATATATGCTGCTAAATATCTTATATAAGTTTTTTTCTCCCATATAAAACTAAACTCATTAATTTTCGCAAGAATTGAACTCGCATTCTTCACCACGAAGCGAAAAATACTGAAATCCTTGCATTTTACCGATTGCGCTACTGACTGTTGACTTCAATTCTCATTACATACTGTTAAAACTCTATTTAAAATATTAAAAATTAAATAAATTTAATTACTGAATTAATATTTTAAAAAAGATATATATATATATATATATATATATATATATATAGGGAGAGAGAGACGACTTCTTCACATAAGCTGGCAACCCCCTCTCCAAACTTTCCCACCACATCAGGTAAATTGTCTTTTTTTGCATTATTATTAGAATGCCCTCTTCTCGTATTGTATCTATTTTGATAAATTTTTATTTAATATAATCAGCATTTTTTGTTAACAATATTTTTTAAAAATTGTTTTGTCCTGGCATTGGGCTGAGATGATTTTGACTTCGAAGCAAGATAACAGTCCAGATATAAGTTGAATTCTTAAATTTATGAATTATTAATTGCATATTCTTAAGTACATTTTCCGGCACAGTATGAATGAAAGGATTACTGTGGTAAAAACTCAATTTCGTAGTAAATTAATATAACTCAAAATCATTTATTTTTTCTTAAACGCAATCTAAAGAAAACGTAATAATGATCAAAAAATTTGAAATAGAGATTTTAATGAAGTCTATGCTTAGCTGAATTCACAAAACAAATTTTTGAGAAAAGCTCGTCTATCTATGACAACGAAAATTCAAAAAGAATTTCAGCCATACAATTGAAATTTGGTATATGATCTTTACACCAAATTTTCAGTAAAATATCCTGACAGGAAGTTCGTTTATCCTGTTGTTCGAATATAAGGTAACACCGTACCTACAAAATTAAGAGAGCTAGATTGATAAGATTTGGTTAACAAGCGTCTATAGTGTTGACACCTATGAAATTTTGAGCCAATACGGAATTGATAATACCCGATAATTTAAATATATCAAATTTGGCATGGGATTTTCTGACTACAAGCACAGTTTTGTGTCAAGCCTTTGTTTCAATCGATTGAGAAAAACTTGTCTGAAAAACAAATTCGATATTTTGATACTATCAGCAGATGCCAAAGATTAATTGCCAAATAACTCGCCAAAGATGACATGATAGATTCTGTTAAAATGCTAAATTTACACCAAATGCTAATATTTCGTAACTATTGTACTCCAGGGACATGTAAAGCATCCTCTAGCACAAAAAGTTTATTTAAAAGTATCTGAAAAAGTTTTGGGGTGACAACTCCATTGGTTGTTTTAATTTAAAAATATAATTAATTTTATCCATATCTTTATTTAGAAATTATACATATGCTAAGATAACTATACTACAAAGAAATGAATAATTATACCGGTTGATCTACGATAGAAGATAAAGAAAAGAAAACTGGACATTTTATAAACGTTTATTTTAGGATTTCTTCTAAATTAAAACTGTAATGGCAAAAACAAGTAACAGTAACAATAATAACAGCAACAAGTAATAGTAACAAGTGAAATTCTTAAAATAAGAATAATTTGAAAGCAAAATATTACTACTTAATTATTTGAATAAAAAATTATATTTTGTCATTATTTACATGAAATGTGCATTGACTTATTTTACTATTTCACTGTAAACTCGCTACAATCTGACATAAGCTGATTTGATAGTACCGAAAAGGATACAATTGGCGCTGCACTAATAAAGGATGGACTCGTGTTACTGCGCTTTTAAAGTTCCCTTACTCTACGTCAAACTTCGCAAATAAAAAAAAATAAAAGAACAAGTAGATTGAATATTTATGTTTCCACATTACAGTTAGATAATTTGTTAATTAAGGAGTAATGCTGATCGAAATAGAAACATGACACACATAAAACATGCAAGAAGCTGAAAATTTAGCGTAATATATTTTTCAATCAGTATTTCAACTTTTCTTCCATGCAGTTATCTTTGTATGAAGGCAAAACTTTTTTTAGTAGAATTAAAAACAATATATAATAGGAAATTAAAATATCTCACTTGAATTTTTATGAAAATTAATCTATGTATAATTGCATGACTGAATTAGGTTTTAAGCAATTTCAAATTGCAACATAAACTATAAATTTAGCAAAAACTTTTTTTTTACCTCCTAGAGTTTCAAGGAGTTTGGGAGACTGAAATATAAAATTATTTTTTCTGCATTAATCAAAGCTTGTATATTATGGCGAGAATACAGATTCAGATGACCCAGAAATTATTTGAAAATGTCAAAATCATAGTTACTCATATAATATGAGTATAATATATCCTCATGTCTGGATTCGCCTGTGTTTTGCTATCAGGTTTTATTTTTTAGGTTATAGTATTAAAATAGTAAAGGAACACTTTTCTAGTATACGGATTTCAAATTTTTATTTGAAATGTCTGTTTGAACAAATATTAACAGGTAACTGGATGTCTTTTGAAGTTGAAGAACTCATAAAAATTCCAGTCATTAAATCATTTATTATGGGCATGTCAAATCTTTGTTCTCTCCTAAAGCAAAAAGTTAACACTTATTTAGTATTTTCTACATTTTTAATGCTTTACAACTTAATATGTAATGTAAAACATATGTTTTTTCTTCGCATTTTCTCTTTTTGTGCCAATTATTTGCAGGGATCAAATATAGTTTGTTCATTCGTGCTAGGTGGGATTGATCTTCGGTGGCCCCATCAAGTTTCCCGCCTGACCTCTGGCTAAGTCGGGGTATCGCCGTGACTCTCGGGAGATCTCTCGAGAATCACGATATCGCACAGTAATGCTTTAAATATCTTAAACTATGCAGAACAATTACAAAATTATAGCTTTATTTTAGATATTTCTCATTAATATTATTCACTATTTTATGAATATGTTACCGTTAAAGTATATAATGCAGTTATTTCATAGAATACCTAGTTATTCCATTAAATAACTGATCGTGGCTGTTAAAGTGTGTAATATGTTATTAATTCCACACTTTAACTAGTTATTTCATAGAATGACTAGGTATTCGATAAATTAACTAATGAGAGACAATTAAAATGAAAAAGAAGCAATTTATCTAATTTATGCAGCGTATAAATGGTATTTATGGAAACGTACCATAAAATCATTTGTTACAACAAGGATTACTAAAATGACACTTGGAATTACAAAGAATTTATTTTTATTTGAATTTGAAATCAACGTTTTTACCCCGCTACTTTCCATATTGTTAAACGAAACGTAAATGTACCTTATATTAAAAAGCGCGATATATGATATAGATTATTTTAGACTTTAACGGGCTGCAGATCATTATTTTATGAAATAACTAGTTAAATTGTCTAATTAATAACATATTACACACTTTAAAGGACACGATCAGTTATTTCATGGAATAACTAGGTATTCTATAAAATAACGGATTTCCTATTTTGAAGGTGACAGATACACTTTGTGTCGCAGCATTTAGCCCGTAAAATTTAAGGTTTTTTTTTTGTAGTACTATACAAGAGTGGATATTAGTCACTATATCAGACATATATACAAATCAGTGAAAATTTAAAAGAAAATTATGATGCAAAAGGAAAATATTTGATTAAAAAAATCTTGTACATCATTATCTTGACAAAATATGCTTTCTACTTTTTTAAAAATCCAATTAATTCTACCTATAATTAAAGGTGATTATATAATACTACAATATATGATATACCGAAAAAGTTAAGAAAAGGCAATAAGGTCAAAAAAGGGTAATTTTATGGTACATTTAAGCTATTTCATCCTATTAAAAGTTTGAGCAATGCTTAAGTAACAACCATAAATGATTATTAAATTTGAGTGGATTAAATGACTACCAGCAAAAGGTGTAAGAGTTAAAAGCAACCAAAAATTATCCGAATTAATCAATGTTAAAAAAAAAGATAAACAAATTTTCAAATGTTAATAATAGAAAGAAAGCGATTTCTGAAATTTACTATCTTATTCTTATTAAGAAGTTCCGCACTGCTATTTTTAATAAAAATGCATTAAAATAAAAAAGCTTTGATTGCAATTAAAACTGTGTGTGTTATTCTTGCTCTGTTTTGCTAAGTAATATTTTCTCTTCTTTGTTTCAGGGCCGTGGTGACCTGGTGGTAAGGTCTCGGCTTCGGAACCGGAGGGTTTCCGGTTCGAGACTCGATTCTACCGAAGAACCGTCGTGTGAGGGGGTCTCTTGCACGTTAAATCTGTCAGGCCAAACGTCCTCCTGCTGGTGTGGTGTGGAGAGTGGGGTGCTAGTTCAGGTGTCGTCCTCGTCATCTGAACATGGTTCAAAATAACGAGGTCCGTCCTAAAATAGCCCTCGTGTTGCTTTAAAACGGGACGCTAATATAACTAAACTAAACGAAACCAAACCAGCTCTTCTTTGTTTCATTCCAACAAACTAACTGACTAAAACCTCAAATTGTTGTTAAGGGACTTTGAACACCATGGGAAATAACTGTAAAATATGAATAATACTATCCGTATGTAATAATAAAACTATCCGTATACTCTAAAGGAACGAACTGATGCTAGTATAAAGAAAACAATAAAACGTCAAATGTAAATTTTTTAGCGACAATTGCAAATTGCACTTCTCAGGAGCTCATGAAGATGAAAGCGTTATTCGCGAAATTCAAGAAAAAGTGAGAAAGTCATATTAACAATAAAGAAGAATGTCGGTGTGTTGGTGCTCTACAAAATAGATGGTTTGACTACTAGCTATTAAATTTAGAGCATGTGCACCTTCTAGATTGGAAATGCGAACGTTGGAACCATTTTTTTCAAAAGTTTGATTAGAAGTTTGAGTAAATAAAAATTTTGGTGAATTTTGGCCTTTTTCTGGGCTAACTTGTACAAATATTGCAGCATAAAAATTAATTTTACTTCATTTTAAAGTATTAAAAGAACTGTCTTTTTGGCATACATATGCCTAATTTCCAGCAATTGATGATACGATCATGAAGGGATATTCTATTTAACATCTGCGCAATTTTTGTACAAAACGAATACAAAAATTTAAATTGCAATACCAAGAAATTTAGAAAATAAATGAACCGGATAATAATGCTTTTAACGGTTCTATGATGTTATGGGATTGTCTCCATCTAAATAGTTCATGCAGACAATAATCTATACTTATAATAAAGCTCAATGTGTGTGTGTGTGTGTGCGTGTGTGTGTGTCTGTGTTGGCGCTCTACAGGCCAGACCGTTGGACCTACAGCTACCAAATTTGGTACATGTATACCTTGGAGGTCGGGAATGTGCACCTCGGAGCCCTTTTTTCGAATTTTTAATTAGAATTTGAATTAATTAAAATTTAAGCGAAATTTCAACGTTTTTCCGTTATAACTTCCGAAAATATTATTGCACAAACATGATTTTTACATCAATTTAAAGATTAAAAAATTAGCATTCTAACGGTATCAGTGTTTTAATGTATAACTCAAGATTCTTTTTTTAACGAATTTTTAAAGAAATATTTTAACCATGTTTTTATCACGTGACGGGATAAAATAAAAGAATGCCGGAAGTTCGAATAAAAAAACTATCATCGCAAAATAAATCTAAAGAAATGCAACTTTTAACACGTGACTGGATAAAATAAAATAAATATAAAATGTGATATTTTCTAAAAAAATAAATGCAAAGCAAAGGTTTCTATAAAATCTGCAAGAGCACGTCAAATTGAAAAAATTAGTTGTTTTCACCGTGTTGCCATCATTTTGACGGAAGTTCAAATTAGAAAAATAAAAAAACTATCATCGCAAATTAAATCGGAAGAAATGCAACTTTTAGCACGTGACTAGATAAAATAAAATAAATATAAAATGTGATATTTTCTTTAAAAAATGCAAGGCAAAGGATTCTATGATCGTTTGCAATATTTAAATCATTAATTGAATAATCTTTATTTATACAGGATATGCATTCAAATTCCTTTCCAATGGCCAATTTGTAAAATATTATTAATAGGCATACATATTGTTTAATACTATTAATTTGATCTAAATGAAGTAAATAATTACATTTTATGAAGTTTGAGTTAAACAATGCATTTATGAATAATGATTTTTAGATTTCTTCATACTTTGCTCTGTCACCCATATTTTACAAAATATTTTTATTAATATTTTAAATAAAAGTTGCTACATCAATCAGTCTACTAAATCAATCATTAAAACTGACTGATTTATAAAATTAAAGAATATTATTAGGAAAACGCTTTCTTTTAGAACTTTCCGTCCATCATCTCAAAGAAAATATTAATTTCAGTCCAATCAATGCCCGGAATTACTTCAAGGCTAATGAATATGTGATTTAATTGAAAACGTTAGAACCCATTACTCATGGCGAACCAGCTGGTCGCCAAAGGCGGCTAGTTAGAAATAAAGCAATACAATTCAAATAATTCGACTTTAATGTCAAAACATTTGTCGGATTTATGGATAAAAGTTTATATCTAATTGATTTATCTGAAAACAAATATAACAACTATTCCTGGCAAACCAGAGGGAATTAATAATTTCTATAAAATTAAAGATTCGAATTGAAATAGGACTTCTTATTATGGGGAGCATCGATTATTGATATTTAAAATAAATTCATTATAAAATACGTTAGTTATAGTGGAACACACAAGAATTGTAGTAGGGCTATGTTTCACGGGACGAAACAAAATTCTCATCAAATATGCTAGTTATAGGGAAATACAGAACATATATAACAGAACTATTTTGCTGGACGAAACAAAATTCTCATCATATTACACCAATTAGAGGAAAACACACAGGAATTGTTATAGAATTATTCTATTTGACGAAACAAAATTCTCGGCAAATACGCTACTTATAGCGAAATACAAAAGGATTGTAATATAGTTCTTTCACTGGACCAAGCAAAATTCTCGTTAAATACGTTAGTTATAGGGAAACACGCAGGAATTATAATAGAACTATTTTACTGGACGAAACACAATTCTCTTCATAATACGCTAGTTATAGGAAAACACACAGGGATTATTATAGGACAATTTTACTGGACGAAATAGAATTCTCATCAAATATATTAATTATAAAGAAACACACAATTGATTATAATAGGAATATTTTACTTGACCAAACCAAAATTTCTATCAAATATGCTTGTTTATAATAGGACTATTTTAGTGAACGGAAGAAATGACTTTTATAGTATTAATTTAAATTTAAAGTTTTACTTAAATAGTAGAAATATTCTTCTTTTTTATTATTTTGTAAATTTAAATTATGATAAATTATCCTAATAAATGCAAATAAATACAAATATAGTGTATTTTGTAAAATTGAATCCAGTTTTCTTTTCTTTTTTTCCCCTTCTAATTTCGCTTATTAAAAATGATTATTATGCTATGATAAAAAAGTGGTATCTATGAAAGAAAAATAAAAATGTTAGCTTTCAACCGAGAAATAATTACATTAAAGTGCATAATAATAATAAGTTTAAATAAAAATAGTTCTGAACCTATGCTCTAATTAGTTTATTAAATTGTGAAATATTTTTATGAGCTTTCCTTAACCTTCAAATCTTAAACACACTTTTCTCAATCTCAGTACAAATTGGGTTGACGAGAAGGAATTAGAATTTCCTTAAATTAATCAATTATTTGATAATTGAAAAAATATTAATAGCGTAATATACTCAATATACAAAAAGGCAAAAAATTTCATACCTTTCGCACATTAGAAAGTGCGAGGAAAATTATTTTCAAGCTTTCATTTTTAAGTATTTGAAACAAGCAAAAGTAAACAAAAGACTTAAATAAAATATAAAAAACAAAATTCTTTTAGTTTAAAAAACATTATTAGAATACTTTTTTTTAAATTGCGTGTTAAATATTGAGAATTAAACAAATATTACTAAATGATTCGCAATTTAATCAATTTGAGGTTTAAAAAAAACTACTAACCAATTTTTTTAGTTGAAATTAATTTTTACATAACGGGCAATTCATTAGTTATTTATAATTGTTCTTCTCATTCAAAGAAAAGAAAAAATGAATGTCGAGTAAAAAACTGTATATTTCAAAAAGGAGGATTCTACTAAACAATTAACTTTTAAACCACTCGCTGTCATACCAATTCATACTGTAATAAAAAAAAATAATAATACATTTTGAGTTTAAAACTTATTTTTAAAAAAATAAATGGTATTTAAGAGATTTTATTATTAATCGAATCAAAAAATAAAAATAATAATTCTGAGAAGTTATATCTACCGGGAAAAACCTTTTATAAATGACGTTTTTAACTGCCCAGATAGGAGTAAAAGAAAGAAAATTAAAAATATTAACTTACTTAGTGAACAAGAAAGCCAGTAAATATTTACGGTATTAGAAGAAAACAATAATTGAGACGAATCAAGACACAGAGATTCTCTAAAACAGTTACGTGTAAGCAGTTGTCACAGGTTAACACGTGCTAATGCAATCCTAACAGAGCAGGAATGTGTGTATCTCTTGAACACTCTTTCAGTGGAAGGAAACACGTGACCAGTTTGTACCAGAGATTGGTTGGACTTTCTTGACGAATAAAAGGGACGGATCTTACATCCCTAAAATCGGATATAAGATGGAATGACCCAATATTTCTGAAATTTAGGCCAGAAAATAAAATAGATAACTACCCATACTTTTAGCTCGATTGGTTCTGAGGCTTCGAGGTCTATTTTGCATTATTTTTTTTCTTTCGATAATTTAATTTGATGCTTTTATTAAATCTAGAATTACTGTGTTATTTCAATTTATTCAAATTAAATTATCGTTTAAATTTTAGAGCATTACTCTAACAACAATTTCATCTAAAGAGCTTTTGTAAACTTCTTTTATTATTATTGTTTAGTTTTATAACTCTAAAAAAAAAATTCTGCTTTATAATTGAAAAAGATCGATTCAACAGTAGAATAGTTTTTCGGTAGTGTTAAACATATATCAATATGTTTTTTTATTGTATCATTTTATATAAAATTAATTTCCTGTTTTAATTTTTCAGTTTTTAAAGAAACGTTATATTGAAATCAGCTCACTAGAACGAAATCCGTATTTTAATTTAGTGCAAGTTTTATCAGTAAAAGCTTCTTCTTATTTTAAATTAAGATCAATTTTAATATATAAATATTAAATAAATAACTATAAAAATATTAAAATGGTAATTTAGCTTTTAAATGGAGAAGATTATTGATTATTTTCGTGCTTTTCGGTATCGAATTTTTTAGAACTTTACCTATTACATGTTTAGCTGCCGTATTATGTGAAAAATCTACCACTGAAAATAAATGATGGATAATGATAACAAAAGTAATGATGATAAAAATTTCGATTCCATAATTTTTCCGTTTATTGAATGAAAAGACATAAAATTTAATAATCTAATTCTTTATGCCATTCAGAATATTTTGCCATTCTCAGACAATTCAGGAATTAGCTATTTTTTCACATTTAAAGTAGACACTTTGCATATTCTTTCTATATTAATGAATATTTATTTCATGTTAAGAAGTTTCAATTACTTTATTTAAATGTTCTCTGTTACTCTAAATTACAAAAGGGAGTTTAAAATTCTATCCATAAAACTTATTGTAGAATATTTACAAATTCCTCAAAATATTCAAGAATATTTACAAATTCCTAATGTTATTTTAGTGTACCACTGATTTATTTATATTATCTATTTGTCTCTAATTTATGTTTATGTTTTAAAAAAGTATTCATTGCTCTGATAATCTTTTTTATTATTGTTTATTTACTTTTATCGATGAAAATAATCTTCAATTCTTCGGAGAAATATAATCATTTCATGTTTATCTGATCAAAGTTTGGCTCGCCAATTACGTTTAAGAATCATCTACACTGTTTATAGAGATTTAAAAAAAAAGAAGGATGGGTTATTCTTGAAGTCACAATACAGTATAAGGCAACATTCCGTCATATGTTAAATTGCAAACGTTTGTAATGGATCTTTGTGTCAAATTAGTTGATTCAAATATTAAGCTGCGGATATTAGAATGAAGAATGCGCTTATTTATTGTGATGTAAATATTGTAAAGCGTAATCTTTAAATAACATCATAATTAAAATAGTTTATCAGAGAAATAATAATGAAAGCTATTATTTGAAAAATAGTTATAAATATTACAACACATTTTGCAATATTGTAAAATGCGTTTTTTAATCTGCATCATAATAAAAATAATTTATCAGAGGAGAAATAACGAAAGTTATTATTTGAAGAATAATCTATAAAAATAAAAATGAATGTTTGTCTGTATGTCTGTTATACGATGCCGTATCTCTCATCCGATTGCGATAAAACTTGGACAACTTATTACTTGCAATTACGGGATGGTTATAGGTATAGTTAAATTATCTAATATATAAAAAGTATTTTTGAATTGATTTATCTCATCTGTTAATGAATTTTTGTTTGTTCGCTCCTTAGGCACCACAGTGCTCATCCGATTGCGATAAAACTTCGACAACATGTTACTTGCCCTTACGAGAAGGTTATAAACATATTACAATTATATAAAGTATAAAAAATATTTTCAGATCTATTTAGCGTATCTATTAACCATGGATTAACCACCAAATAACTCGAGAAGGAGACACAACAAATTCACTAAAGATGCTAAATTCAAGCTAGACGTCAATATTTCGTAGCTATTGAACATAAATGCTATTTAAGTCGTTCTGAAATAATAGTTTTATTAGAGAGTATGCGAGAAAGTTTTTGGGGAACCAATCTTAAGGGTTTGAAATCTTAGTTAAACATTTAATAA
Source organism: Argiope trifasciata (assembly GCA_026543055.1). Lineage (NCBI taxonomy): Eukaryota > Metazoa > Arthropoda > Arachnida > Araneae > Araneidae > Argiope > Argiope trifasciata. Next base: position 5,041,329 of record JAPMOQ010055686.1, read on the forward strand.
AATTCTGGCATTTTTTGCCGTATATTCTGGAAATATTAGAATTCAAAAAATTTTGTATCATTTTTACTTTTAAAAAGTTATTGATTCAACTATATCAACGATTTTATTGCATAAACATATTTTTGTTTCACATCAATTTTAAAATAAAATATTTAAATCTCTTTTTCTTACATTAATCTTGATAATTCTGAATGAATATTAAACGAATCACGAAAGATACAAAAAAAATAGTTTCTTCCCTTACAATTCTTAGAGAACATCAAGCATAAAAATTCTAAAAAAAAAATACATAAATCTATTATATAAAGATGATTTTTTGTTTGTTCGTACCTTATACGTTGCTGTACTATTCAATCGATTTCTATGCAATTGGCTAATTCATTGCTTGCTCCTACTCAGAGTTTATAAGTATAAGACAGTTATCATATATATTATATATAAATTGATTTTTGTTTTTTCGTATCTTATGCTCTGCCGTATTGTTCAACCGATTACGATGAAACTTGGTAAAACCTATTGCTTGCACTTCCGTGAAGGTTATATTTTAAAATTGATAATTGGCAAAAGTTAGACAGTAAAAGGCACATTCTATTCTGAATTATTTGAGGTTGCGGGCGCCTGGCTGAAAGGATTGCAGGTTCAAGCTCCGATTCCACTAAAGAACCGCAGTTTAATTGGGTTTGGTACAAGTTAAATCTGTTGGAAGAACTGTCCTCCTTCCTGAGGTGTGGAAGTTTGGAGAGGAGGGTGCCAGATTAGATATCGTCCTCTTCATCTGACCGCAGTTCAAAATTACGATGTCCGTCCCAAAATAGCCCAAAAGTTGCTTCAAAACGAAACGTTAATATATCTAAACTAAATTAAACCCATGATTTTATCCCAAATATATCAAACAAAATAAAATTATTATGATTGATGTTAGTCATGTTGTCGTTCGGCGTGATCACTGTTTTGTTTGCAGTAAGTCAGAGTTTATAAGAATTATTATTCAGTGTTTTTTTCACACATACAAAATAAAATTATTATTATCGATACCGATTAAGGCAAGTTAAGATAAGAAAATCCCTTGCCGATTAAGATAAGGAATTATCCAATGCAAGGAATTATCGGATAATTTTGCCGAGTAATTTTGCCATGTATTAAGTGAATCTACAAACGATATTCCTATTATAAAAATGTATATCGTGTTGATTGCTTCGACAAAAAATATGTTCCCAAACGTTCGTCACTTAATAGACAATGGATGGTCCTTTAATAGATAGTTGAGCGCAACATCTTGAAATAAACCAATTCGAGCTTCTCAACTAACGAAGAACGACAGGAGAGCTATAAAACAGTTCGTTTATGAATTGTAAATTTATATACTTCAGTCTCAAGTTCAACATGAGGCTAGAAGCGAAATACAAAAGTATACATGCTACCTGATCACGAGTATCAGAATCAAAAGATCGATATGAGGCAAGAATCTTGAACAACTGTCCTTAAAGGAATGTCGATTGGAAAGAAATGTTCTCACTCCTGGCATTCCCATTATTCCCAACAACATTCCATTTGATTTTCAACGACTGCCATTCCCCATTCAACGTGTATTCTCAATGACCGTCAGCAAGGTTCAAGGTCAATCATTTCAAGTGAGCGGACGCAACCTACAGAATTCATGCTTTTCACACTATGCTGGATGCTTACGAGTCAGACAGTCAAGAAATTTATTTGTTTCTGCTGAAGACGGAAAAACAAAACAAAAAAACATTGCCTTTTCTAAAGTCTTGAATTATAAAGTTAAAAAAAAAAGAGTTAATACTAGTTGCGCTTCTCCTATATATATATTTCGTCATCTGACCATGGTTCAAAATCACGAGGTCCGTCCCAAAATAGCCCTCGTGTTGCTTTAAACGGGACGTTAATAAAACTAAACTAAACCTATATATATATATCGTTCAATTACAATGAATATATTCATTTCCAGTACGGAAATAAATATTATTTCTATATCCCTAATTGAGCAGGAGAGTTATATTTAAATTTGAAACGATATTTCTAAAGTTATTTCTTTTGCACAGCAACGTGCCGGGTACCTGCTAGTTATAAATATTATAATACATTTTCAATATCAAAACATTGTAAAATGCGTTCTTTAATATGCGTCCAAATTTAAATAATTTGTCTGAGGCGAAATGACGAAAATTATTATTTGAAGAATGTTTTGGTTAAATATGCTTAAAGTTTCCAAGCTAGATATTAAAAAGCCCACCCTAATTACTAAAATATTCTTCTCTTATGTTTACTCTAATTTTTTTTTTGTTATACTGCAACTTTTTAAATTTAATACACATAAAATGTATTTATTAGATTTTTTTCAATAATTTATAGTAATTAATTGAGATTAATTTACCACTAACGTTGTTTCAGTTGGCTGATTTTTTTAATATTAAAATCACATATTTGCATAGCTCAACAACTTTGAAGTTTTGTAGTCTAAAAAGGTTAACTCAGTTCATCAAATCCTTTTTTGTCCAAATGAATTGCATTATTCTACAAACCACAAATGGAATAACATTTTCATAACTAAAGATATTTTGTTACTTCTGTGCTTTATTATTATATAATCAAAAAAAAAAAAATGCTTGAGGCTTGTTTAAAAAATCTATTTACTTCAGAAAATAGCAAAACGTGAAAAGAAAGATATGAAAACGCATAGTTTGATTTACTTTAAATATAAATGACCTTTCCTAATCCTTTTATATTATCTAGTGTTTTCATTAAATAATAAAAACAGCAACAAATAGAAAACACACACAGACTTTTTAAAATTTTGCAGAGATTTTTTTTTTACGGTCTAAGGAAAACGGGCTTTCTTTTATAAGCACAAGAAAGTAACTTTTTAAGGAATGGACATTTATCAAATTTTTCAGCTTCCTTAGTTATTATATCAAGATACAAGGAATTTATGAAAAATTGATTATTTTATGTATTTTT
>JAPMOQ010055686.1:5044314-5073388 GCA_026543055.1 Argiope trifasciata
ATTCTCAAGGGAAAGAAGACAGCAGAAAGCATAGTGGAGAGTAAACACGATTGGAACAAAGATACCTGGGTACCTAGAGATTGGGACACCCCTACTATAGTAGGTGAATCCCTGAGGGACAAAATAGGGTGGCAGAAAAGATGAAAGGAGGAGAAGTTTATATTTAACAATGAAGACTCGTGGGTTTATGATACGTAAATATAACATGTAATTAGTAATACAGAAGAAAAAAGGCACTAATGCATAGTAAAATATTTCAGAGCAATTTTTATTTAATATAAGGGACATGAACATTAAAGTATGAAGAATAAATGAAAAATTTCTGCTTCTTAAAATTTGGTAATTGCTTCTTTTTACAAAATAATAATGACCATTTTTATATTAAAGTGCTTCTTTTTTAATAAGATTTAGAATTCTTTCGGCCATGTTTTAAGATTAGCATATACGGGGAAAAAATTTAAATAAAAAGTAGCTATTGTGGAAATTCGTCAAAGGCGAATACTGGAAATCTGCTCATCGTTTCACGTCTCACCAATTAGGGAGATGGAATGGCTGAAATGTCTCAGAATCCGTTGAAGAAAAGTATTATTCTTTTGGAATGCACATCTAATCCCTTCTGCGAAATGGAAGGGTCATGAAAGGATAAGAAATCCATCAGTTGTGAAATGACAATAGAACCCCGAGAGACATGAGGGGTTGAGGAAAAGCTCTCCTAAAGAGAGCATCTATTTTACCTGGGGTGGAGTGGAGGGTTACGAACTGTCCTGCTCTGTTGCATAAGAATTGTTAAATAGCTTCTATAAAGGGAAATATTAATTGTTATATTAGGAAGTATATATTATTGTAGGATAAAGGGAAATATTAATTGTGCCAGATGCGTTCAGTATGAACAATGGTAGATCTTTATCTTTACTTAATCTATACTTATAATAAAGCTCAATTTGTGTGTGTGTGTATTGGCGCTCTAAAGACCAGACCGTTGGACCTACAGCTACGAAATTTGGTACATGTATACCTTGGAGGTTGGGAATGTGCACCTCGGAGCCCTTTTTTCGAATTTTTTATTAGAATTTAAATTAATTAAAATTTAAGTGAAATTTCGACGATTTTCCGCTATAACTTCCGAAAATATTATTGCACAAACATGATTTTTACATCAATTTAAAGATTAAAAAATTAGCTTTCTAATGGTATCTTTGTTTTAATGTATAACTTAAGCTTCTATTTCTAACGAATTTTTAAAGAAATATTTTAACCTTGTTTTACAACAATATATTTCGGACAAAACAATAAAATTTAATCTGCACGAGCACGTTAGTGGGGAAAAATTAGGTTTTATCAGCAAGTTGCCATCCTATTGACGGAAGTTCAAATTAAAAAAAAACAACTATCATTACAAATTAAATCTAAGGAAATGCAACTTTTAGCACGTGACTGGATAAAATAAAAGAAATATAATATGTGACATTTTCTAAAATAAATAATGAACGAGCAAAGGGAAAAAATAGCTTTTATTAAACTGTTGAAATCATACTGACAGGAGTTCAAATTAAAAAATAAATTAACTATGATTGCAAATTAAATCGAAAAAAAAATGTAACATTCACCAAGTGATTGAATGAAATTAAATAAATATTAAATGTTATGTTTTCTAAAAAAGAAATACAAGAAAAAGGTTTCTATGATCGTTTGCAACATCTATATCATTAATTTAGTAAATCATTGTTACGTGACTTTCGAAGTTTAAGTATATCTGGCAGATAAATTATAAAGAGTGCAAGGCACATAAGTATTTAATTGAAAATTTTAGACCCCATTACTCTTGGCGAACCAGCTGGTCGCCAAAGGCGTCTAGTATAAAAATAAATGTGCGCTTGTGTTTGTGCGAGGGCCTGTTTTGGAGTTTTATAGGTTAGACCATTTGTCTAGAGCTATCTAATTTGACACATCCATACAGTAGAAAGTGAACTGTGCGTCGCAAAGCTACTTATTTGAATTTTTTGATTAGAATTATAATTGAAAAATTTAATAAAATGTTGGCATTTTCTCTCGAAAATCTCTAAATTGTTACAATAAAAATTATATTTTAAAATTAAAAATTATATATTTCCAATGATATCTATCATTCTGGGGTAAAATTTATTTTGTTTTTTTCATTTAATTTTCTAAAAAAATATTTTATCGTGATTCTTAATGATATATTTCACATAAATTATTGTTTTTCTTGCATGAAAAAAGTAGGTGATGCAAGCTTTTTAACGCAATACGAATATCAAAGTTTGAATCTTCAAAATAATTTGATGAAGAAGACATAAATACTACCAAGTTAAATAAAATACTTGGAAAATTTAATCCCTAAACGGACTAGTCGGCAAAGACGGTTAATATAAAATATTGTTGCTAAATTGAGCAATTATTTTTTTGAGATAACTGTGCCAACTTTTCGAAGACTAGAAGCAGTGATTCTTAATTTCATTTTTAGATAGAATGAATCTCGAAATGGAAATTGTAAAAAATTTCTACTTTGATAAAGTAAACACATTTATTCTAGGTTTCCTAGATCGTTCTTGAGTAATGAAAATCGGAAATCAACAAGTTATGCAGTTTATTATATGAATATAAAATTTATAACAGTGTAAATTTTTTTAAAATGCTATGTTGCTGTAGAAATTGCTGTTAAGTTGATGAATGAGAAATTATGTTAGAATGACATACAAGATGGGAGGGAATTAAAACTGTATAATCTCAATATTATTTCTAATTGAAAACGAATTGTTTTAAATATTTTTTATTACTAATTTTTTAAATTCCTCTTAGAAAAAATTCTCAACGAAAAAATATTTTTTGTCTAATGTGAGAGAGGCTGAATTCTAATTGCCTTTCTCAAAACAAAAAAAACCCCATTAAATTTGTGATATTTGTATACGTCTCTCTGTCGCTCTTTTTTTGATTCCATAGAGAAACCGAAATGCAGATAAGTTTCCCAAATGTTTTAGTATCACATTCTATAAAAAATCTTAATTTGTTTCATTTGGTTTATTTATTAATGATTTTCTTGACCATACAATAGTATTTTTTGAATAATTTTTTTCCTTTTTTTCTGACTGACCACTTATGTTTGTTTATCCATAGCAAAGTTTCTAAGTTTTCTCAAAAAATTCTAGAAATTAATGCAGTATTGGAATGAGAATTCAGCATTATTTTAAGACCTTTTAAAAAATATACATAACGTGAATTCACAAAATAAATTTTTTTTCAAAAAAATGATGTATCAGTATTTAATTTTTTTAACTCTTTTTCTTTTTTAATGCGTAGAAATGATAGCATATTTTGATTAAAGGAATTATTTTATTTTTTAATTACTATTTATTAAGTGTTTACAAGGAACTAATCAACAATAATTTTACCAAGAAGTGTTATTTTGAATTATGGATTATAACGAGGTATAATAAAATGCATCACATGTGAAAAAGTATTCTTTACTTTCACTATATTCTTAAAAAGCAAGTAATTATGGAAGTAGGAGATGTACAATACTAAAATAAAACAGCATTTTTATTTCTTGTAAAAAAAAAAATAGGCGTATACCAAATAGCAATCACGCTAGTTTAAACACTTTAGTGCCCTTTGAAATATTGTAAGTATTGCTTATTACATATAATGTGATGCAATTCAGTTCAGTTCAGTTATGCTAACATATCGTTTCAAAGCAACACTAGGGTTATTTTGGACCTCGTAAGTTTGAGCAATGGATAGATGTCAGGGACTATTGGCATTCCCTCTTCAAACTTCAACATTATACTAGTGGGACCATTTTTGGATCCGATGTACACTAGACCCACTAACACAACAGTTCTTCTATGGATTTCAAACTTGAAAACCCTCTGATTCGGAATCCGAGATCTAACTACTAGGCCACCACGGCCCCCTAAATCTGTTCATAGGCTCAGAGATTCGAACTGAAGATCTGCATAATAATTTTAAACTCTCGGCCGTTCAATCTCAATTTCTAATGGGGCCGCGGTGGCGGAACCGGAGGGTTTCAGGTTCGAGACTGGATTCCACCGAAGAACCGTCGAGTGAGGGGGTTTCTTGCACGTTAAATCTGTCAGGCCAAATGTCCTCCCACTGGTGTGGTGTGGAGAGAGGGGTGCCAGTTCAGGTGTCGTCCTCGTTATCTGATCTTGGTTCAAAATTACGAGGTCCGTCCCAAAATAGCCCTCGTGTTGCTTTAAACGGGACGTTAATATAACTAAACTAAACTAAACAAACTAACTCAATTTCTAATGAGTTTCGAACTAACACATTTTCAATTAAACATAAAAGGTGATCACAAAATGCTAAACAGAATTTTGTGATCAAATGCTAAATAATTTATTCTGGAGAAAAACAGAATTTTATTCCTTACAAAGAAGCTGGATACAGCACACTCAAATGATCAGTACCTCAAACAGAATAAAAAGATGCTTCGCAGTTTTTCAGAGAAATTGGTAAATATCAAAATTTATACCTCAGGGTCAATAAAATAATGTATCACCCTACAAAAAATAAATAAACAACATTTTTTTTTCAAAAAGTAAACATATGAAAATATACTAGGATTTCAATGAAGCAATTTCTCATATCCGTTACTTAGTTCATTATGTAATCTCCTCTGAATTGAATAAAGTTTTTTGTTTCTGTATACATACTTTTATTTATCGACTACATTTTTAAAATTGATTATTACACGGAAAGTATTACTTTTAAAGAAGAATGTTTTAACTATCTCAGTAACTGTAATCTCTTAAGGTAAAGTGTAAAGTATTTTTCATATTAGCTTCAGAATTTCCAGTACAAAAGGCTGTGTTCTGATCTTTTATTTATTTGTAAAAACTTAACAATTTGATTAAATAATCTTCCAAATCGCATCTAATAAATATATAATAACAAGATTTTGTTTTGATTTTTCTCTTTTTGCTCGTGATAAATATAGTTCTTCTTTCAATATTCTAGACATAGTATGGATTCCAGAAATACTTCAGTTCATCTAAGTAACAAGCGAAGCCCAAGAATTTTTGAAGATCTACCAAATTCTCTCCGGCATACAACAGTTTCAAATTTTAACGTTGTAGACGCTGCTCCTCGGCGTTATAACCAATCGTCAAGACGAGGAAAAGATATACCGAATGCACATACCTCGAATATCAACATTAATACTGAAGTACCCCAGATTCTTCCACAACCTACGTATGCTGTTTCGGAATTGTAAGTCAAAATATTTTACTAAAATATCCAACCAGCAAATGAAAAGTAAAAAGAAATTTTGAGATTTAATATGAATTTTTTCAAACAAATAAGTTTTATATTTAAAATGTAATATCACATAATCTTTGTTGGTTAATTAAGACCATATCATATTAGATTTTCTTCTCTTATGGACCCTCCTGAGTTACAATCTGAAAGACTTGCTGGATCAGACAGTCTGAGAGCAAATTACTGTGCTGAAGGCAATAGTACTGAAAGGTGAGCGATCAATTTTTTTATTAAAATAGCTAAACAACAAATGAAATTAAAAAGGAATGTGAATGATTAAAGGACATGTTTTTCCTTTTTCTTTAGAAATTAACCCTTAATAACCTCGAGTTTCAATTTTGATACCAATCTTTTAAACTGAATGTTCACATTACTATTAGTTTTTTTTATAGGTTGGCTGTACGTATTTTACTGTTGTATAATATTCTTTCCAACGGAATTAAAAAAAAAAAAATCAAATGTCATTATTGTTTTATTTTATCTATAACATATTACTCGCGCGGCAAAGTATTTAAAATATTTATGGATTCTAGAAATAAGTGTAAATTTAATAATTGTAGGAAACTTACTTCCTGGTTCTGTAAAAAGTGTAAAGTGTCGTTATGCGATAATAAAAACAATCAATGTTTCGCATTATTTCATGCATAGGTATATCTGATTTCTTTATGGCGTTAATGCCTGAAGTATCAAAATTGATACCTGTTTTCTTTTCTAAATAAATATGTAAAATAAATACTGTGATTTTTTTAGCTATTTTTCCCTTCATCTAGACTCTCAAGCAAACACAGTAATATTAAAAATAAATCACTTTCGTAAATCAGGCTACTAAGGGTTAAATATTTTCTGGCAAAAATTACAACCAATGATAAGTCAGTTGAGTAAATCCGTGATGATTTTTTTAACATCGTTGAATACTGCTTTTCATCACATTAATGCTATTAGGTCTTGAATAATCTGAGAATTTTAATTTTTCTAAATAAATGCTGACATTCTTTTGGCTGTAATTTTTATTAATTTAATGCTTCTGAAATGACATCCCATCAACACAACTTTAATGAGGAATCTTTCTAATCAATAGACGACGACGAATAAGAAATACAGCCACCAAAAATTAATAGTAGTATTACACTATGTAAAAAAATCTAGTTCCGATGTAGGTGTCAACAATATATTTTTGGATATATTAAAGGAGTTTTAATGTCAGATGTCTTTACTTTAATTAAACTAAACAAAATTTTTATTAACAAAAATTTTTTGATAAAAATAAATATAAAAAAACTAGCAAGTTTTGAATTGTTCTTATAAAGATTTTTCAACCACAACTCACCATTAGGGGTCAGTGAACTATAAACTAATTTGTGTATGCTACATAAATACTCAAACCTTTTAGCTTTCTTTTAACGTTCACCGATATAGAAACTTTTGATACTAATTTTTGTACAAAATTCATCTATAGAATGGCTTTATTTCATAAAATGTCATTATTCGAATCTCAATTACAATAAAACTGTATGCTTAGTTCAAAAATTAAACACTAATATTGTAAAATAAATAAATGTATAAATGCTGCATCTATTTTAGAAGACCCAAATAAGAGTTAGATTGAATTAGAAATCTGAATCAAAATTGTTTTGGTTCAGTAAATGGACACTTTCGGGATGTTTGATGTCTAACAAATATTTCTTATCTCAAATTATTTCTAATGTATTGCTGTATTAAGTGATGAAATCTATAGATTCAACGATTGACAAATTTTAATGAATTTTAAAATGACAAATTTTAATAGTGCATTATCTTTGAAATGTCTTTTGTCAATTGTCTTTTATTCTATTTCTAATAATTAAAAATCGTTTTCTTCACTAAATTGTTTTGCCTTCGAAATAATAGACTTTTGCAGTTACTGTGAAATAATACTCTATAAATAAATATAAAAAAAAGAACTGATATTATAAATTATGCAGAGTTCAAAAGATGTTCTACATTGCTGGTTGATATTATAATTTTTTGTTTATAATGATGGCCAAATATATTTGACACCTAGTTCTTTCGAGTTTTTAAGAGGCATTTATTTTCAAAAACAGAATTAAAAAATTAAAAAATCTGATTTTGATTGGATGCAACAGGAAAGTTAAGGTATATAGCTACACCCAGTTAAATTAACCTAATTATAATTTTTATGAATTGTAAGGATTGTAATTAGCTAGATGTATGAGATTTGGTATACACATTTTACACTAAATTTCCAGATATCTCTCAACCATTAAGCAAAATCCGAAAATCTGTCTGGTTGTTCGAATGTAAATTAACATGATAATTACAAAACGAAGAGATCTAAAAGGATACGACTCGGTACATCGGTTTAATATTTGTAGTGTAGACACTTGTCAAATTTTGAGCCAAACTGATGAGAGATTAGCAAGGCCTGACTCTGCCTCACTGGGGACAGGGATAAAAACGTCTTTGGGGTCCCCTCTGGTTCATTCCTTAAATAATGAAGAACCCTTGAATAGAACTTGTGTAGGATATTTTTCGATTTAGGGACCCCCTTTTGGTGTGGAGATGTGGACAACTGCCCCTGCCTTAGTCGGGTCCTGGATATTGGCTGTCTGTTGGTCTGTACTTTCAGAAAATGTAAACACGTTAACTCAAAAGCGCAATGGGTTTAATATATTAAATACCAGCCGCCTTTGGCGACCAGCTAGTTCGCCAATTTTACTGCAATTTAAAATTATCATTTAAATACTTTATGTAACTTTATAGCCAATTAAATCCTTCATGAGACTTGCCACTGGCAATTAAATATTTTATGTCACTCGTCTTTTAATAGCTAATACATCAAAATATTTATAAGGTTCAAATTTTGATAGTCATATAATGCACTCATACAGTTATAATGACCTTAAGCTCGTATTTACTATGTCTCTCTAACTATCTGTCAGCTCATGTAAAATTTCAACTTTAAATTAAAGTGGAAATCATTAAACTGTAAGCGATATGAAAACATTTTTTGCCCAAACCAAGCACTTTTTTAAATATAAGTAAAAGAAAATCATTATGTGTATTACTGAATAATTACAATAATATATGTAATATTTCAAGAATTATTCAACAAAAATTACTGAGATTCATCATAAAATTCAGGTTTTAGTTTTACTTTCAAAAAGATCTAAATAATACGAATAGTAATTTATTTTGGTCTATAAACATAATTAAACAACTGTTATGTCTAAATTTGATACATCTTTTAGTTATAAGAAATCATATTCTACGAAACATTGTTGACACCTTAACTTTCAAAAAAATTAATGAAGATTTCTATGCTCTGTTATCTAATTTGATCGACTTATGAAGTTTCGAATAGAAATGTTTGCAACATTCAATATTTTCATTTTTAGGCCAGTCAGTCTTGGAAAAATCCTGGACGTTCATTGGGGTATCTTTGGAATGGTCGATGAAGTGGTTTAAAATTACCCATTTTTATTAAATAGTGATCTTCAAATATTCATAAATCAGTCAGTTTTAGAAACAGTTTCAGTTTAGTTTTTTCAGTTTTAGTTGATTGTAGTTTATCTCTTTTTATATAAAAGTTAAACATTCTTCATGTTTTAAAGCATTTATAAACTCATATTACATATAAGGTAGTTATTTACTTCATTTAAGACGCATTTTGTGAATGTATTTCTATTATTAAAGTTTTAGAAATTAGCCGTTGGACCTTGAAGTGAAAAAAATATGTATATTAAACCATGTTTGTCTTAAATAAAGCTCATTTAATTAATTAATAATATTGTAAAAGTCACAAAAGTTTTTCCTAACATTTTCTTTTTAGAAAAAACATCTTATTTATTTCATTTCATGCAGACACGTGCCGAAAATAACATTTCTATGTTTAATTTGCAATAACTATTTATTTCTTTGTGTTTTTTGTTAATCTGATGGCAGCATATTAATAAAAGATATTTTCCCTTTCACTCGTAACGTGCTCGTGCAGATTAAATTATATTGTTTTGTTCGAAATATATTGTTGAAAAATAATTAAAATATTTCTTTAAAAATTCGTGAAAAATAGAAGATTAAGTTATATCTTAAAACACTGACATCATTAAAAAGCTAAATTTTTTAATTTGATGTAAAAATCATCTTTGTGCAATAATATTTTCGGTGGTTATAGCGGAAAAACGTCGAAATTTCGCTTGATTTTTAATTAATTCAAATTTTTATTAAAAATTTGAAAAAAGGGCTCTGAGGTACACATTCCTGACCTCTAAGGTATATATGTACCAAATTTGGTAGCTGTAGGTACAACGGTTCTGGCCTGTAGAGCTCCAACACACAGACACACATTGAGCTTTATTGCAGTATAGATGGTACGGGATTTTATGACTACAAATGCTAAATTCGTGCCAAAAGTTAATATTTCTATATTGTTGTACGCTATTGCCATCAAGGCGTTCTCTGGTGTAACACTTTTATTAGAGTTTTGGCTCTTGCGCCATTAAAATTAGGTTAACCAACCAATCGATGGTCTGTTAGCGAGGTCTTGGCTTCATACTCTGTTCGATTGCTCACAGTAATTTTTGCTTTGAAAGTTTTAATTTCCTTTATAATTAATTTGATCAGATATTTCACATTAAATTGATAGCGTAAACATCCATTTGGAGTTTTTCTTCCTTTTTTTTAAAAAAAAAATCATATATTGTTTTTATTTCATAGGAAATAATAAAAGATGTTAAATATGATAACCTACATACAGATAGATATATGTGTAAAAGATATTTATATTGGTAACATTTGGGTTTTAAATAAAGCAAAGGCCAAAATAAGAAATTTGAAAGAAATCGCCTTATTCAAACGTTTTTAATTCGAATTTTCCTTTGTGCCCTCTTTTTATAGGCCGCGATGGCCTGGTGGTAAGATACCGACTTCGGAACAGGAGGCTTGCAAGGTCGAGGCTCGATTCCACCGATTAACCACCGTATAAGCGGGTCTGATGCACGTTAAATCTGTCGAAGGAAAACGTCCTCCCGCTGGTGTGGTGTAGAAGTTTGGAGAGGAGGGTGCCAACTCAGGTGTTGCCCTCATCATCTGACCATGGTTCAGAATTACGAGGTCCGTCCTAAAATAGCCCTAGTGTTACTTCAAAACGGGACATTAATATAACTAAACTAAACTAAACTTGTTCCCTCCTTTGTTTGGCATAAACTAAGGATTCAAATTTATCTTTAGGCTAATTCATCACAAAAACTGAAAATTTGTTTAAAAATATTTCATTAATTGTTTTCATCAATTAAATTATTTAAACAATTGTTTCACTATTCATTAGTAATGCGAGTATATATTTACTAAAATTATCATTATTTAGTTAGTTTTGAATTGATTTAATTACATTGTATAAAAAAATATCGAAATAAATTGAGGTAATTGAATTAATCTACTTTTATGTAACATTCATAAAATTAATTTCGTGCCTTTAATTTTGGAACAAACTTCGAGACTTGTCAGAGGAAATGCATAAGAAAATATGCAGTTGATACAGGCAATGATGCTTGCAAGTTACTATGATATTATATTAATTGATTCAATTAAAGCACCAAACAACGGTTTTTTCTACTTTATTTGATGCCTTCCCAACCGGGGGGGGGGGGCTCCCCGATAATGAGAATGAGTAGCTTTCAGTATGGGATTGACTCGTGCCATACGAGTGGGCGCAGAAATTGTTGGGGTCGACCAATAACGGGATGTGTTTCCTACGGGAAGGGCTGTACCATGGCCGGTAATGATCTTCAGCACTCAACTTAGTTCTAGCCAATGTTGTTCGGGTAGTCAGATTAATCCATGGGCCTTTGGCTGGTCGGATGGATGGATGTTTGGATTTTTATGGCGCAAGGGCCAAAGCTGGCCATGCTGGGCCAAACGTGGTGGGCGTTTATTGCCAAATAATAAATGGTCAATAAATAAAATATTTCTTCTAGGTCAAAATACAAACAACGTTTTGTTTTTATGAAATCAAAGTACAATAAGTTTAGAGGACAAAGATCTTCAAATTAGAACTCCAATTACAGAAAAGATTCCTAGAAAATTTTTAAAAACCCCATGGTATTCATATAAAATTGATGGCTCATAAAAATTCAAAAATATTCTTGTGAAGGTTTTCTCCCACCAATTCACGCATCTCCAATGTTAAAGAATTAAAATACCGCATACGATGAGTATTAAATTTAGGAGCCAAGTTATTAATTAGGAGTGGCCAAGTTATTGTTACTCTAATGCCAAAAAATAAAGAAGTCCTCTCTATTATATTCTCATAAACTTTCAGGATTAATTTTATTCTGGATAAATGAAGGCATAAATATTTATTTAAAGTACTCTTCTATATAACTACCATTTAGAATTGAACCATCGCCCTCGTTTATACAAAGAAATAAATGCTCTTTATAAACCAATTCTTAACATGGTCACCAGTGTGTTCGTTACTGCATTTCTTTAAGAACAATTGCTCCTAGAACAAACTTTTCATTTGTGAAAAAAACTAAAAAAATCAATAAATCGAGATCAGGTGAATTGCTCCCGTTTTTTTTTTTTTTTTTTCTTTTTTTTTCTTTGAAGCACTGAATGTGATATTTTAATAAGTAATTTAATCTTATGATATCAACGGGGCATATACATCCCGCTAACCTTTTAAAATCCACTTAAATTGTTCTTAGTAGTGTTTTTTTTGGTGTAGGGGGTGAGGTGTATTATTTGACCCTTAAGTTCTTGTCATGGGGATTCAAAAAGAATTGAAAAAATTCGAATAAATTTATCTAATACAGAAGTTATTATCATTTTCCAAGCGATCGCAGAGAAAAAGATTCTTTTAAAAAGTAGTAGTCAAAGGGTTAACTCTAGGAGAAATCTTCGAACTGGTATCTAATATTAATGGAAAATTCATGCTTTAGGCTCCTCTACAAAGCAGTTGTCTATAAATGATAGACGACCGGGGCATACTATATTTTTTTTCTCCACAAGTTGTATGTAGTGGTTTAGTAAATATAGATAGGACATAAATTATGGCCTTTTCTTTTCTTTTCTTTTTTTTTTTTTTTACTTGTGGATGTATTGTCTCATTGCTGGTACAAGAATTTATATCTCTCGTCAATACAACATTGTCTTTAGGGCTATTTTAAATTTTACATGAATTAAATGGGATTAAAACTGTTCATCTTAATCAAGCAGGGTTTAGTTTACGCTTTTTTGTGAGAAATGTCTTAATTAATTCACATTTAGTAAAATATTTAAAACATTTCTGAATTTTTTTGTAATTTAATAGAATAAAAACGTTGCATTTTATATAAACTAGGATAATTTCTTTTTAAAAAAAATTCAAAATGTGTAAGACTTAATTAAATTTTTTTTTTCCAGTCAAAGCAGAAGCAGAAAGTTTACAAAACTAGAAGTCGGTAGTATCAGAGTTATTTTTGGTCTGATGATTTTATTTATCATCATTTGTTGTATAGCTTATTTCTTAGAGCCAAGATCTGCGTCCCCTGTATCAGTGACTATTCTTTCTTTGTTTTTAGCGCTTAGTTGCTTTGCATTATATATCCTTGTTATCTTTTGTAAGATATGTACGCTTCCATGTACCAATGAAGCAGTTGAATTCGACTTTTAGAACATTGCCGTGATTATATTTGTATGTTATGAATTTTACGTTTTATACATTATACTGTACATTGTTTAGCTCATACTTTTAAGACATATTTGAATATCATTATAATTTTTAAAGGTCAATAAAGGTTTTATTTTTATTTGATTTTTCTTCTTTCAAAAAAGGCTATTTTGATGCTTAACCTAATCTATTGGAAAAGGATGCAAAATATTAATTCGCATTTTTACATTTTTGAGAATAATTTGGAATAAATATATATCTATATAGAACATCAATGTTTTTAATATATATATTTGTGAGTTCATGTGTCAATTTTTTGCATGAAAATTCATATAAAATAAAATGTTCTTTCTTTATAATTGTCATCAATCAATCAAATATTTAGTAATATGAAGTATTGTTGTGGAAAAATAAACATAAAAGCCCTCTTATTTAAAATTTAATCTCTAATGATTAAAACAAATTAATTAAAAATCTGTAATTGAAATCTTTGTAAAGGAATTATTTCTGTAAAATAGAGACTTTAATTTATTGAAACTTTTATTACCTTTTGTGTTAGGAAAGTAACTATATTTTACACTTTTCAACTTTTTAATTGGAATTTGCCTGTAAATTGGCTTTTTTCTTCTTATCCTTTGACTTTCATATTTACAAATAGTCAAATAGCGTTCACAAGCTAAAATGTTGAATACATTTTGATTAATTTGAAATTAAGATTTTTTAGATGGATTTCGTCAACTACATTTTTTATTGAATTTGTAATTAACTAACACAAAACTATAATAAAACTAAATTTATTCAATGATTAGAATTGACAAAACCGAATTTAAAAAGCGACAGTTTTCAAACAAAAAATATTTATTTTTAACGCAAAGAAATTTTAAATACGTAATCAATAGACAATATATATATTTTTTTATTCTTTAAAAAAATCAGAGTTTTCTTATTCAATATAAAATTTCAAAATAAGCTTTAAATGGATATTTAAAATGTTTAATTAAACAAAGAAAACTATGTCGGTATCTTGATTGAATACATTATAGTTAATGCAGTAAAGACATTGAATGATTTGAGAATTTGAAATAATAATTATATTTGAAATAATAATTATATATATAATTTGAAATAATTATTCACATAAGACACAAGGAAAAAAATATTTAACGAAAGGAAACTTTTGGAGAATGAAAGAAATTTCCGGATTTGGATTGCGAAATAAATTAAAATTATAAACAGTATTATATTGATGCGAAATTCAAGGCACTAGAGGTGAGAGAGGGCTGAGGGGGACTAGATTAACCAATGAATTCGAATTACTATAATTCCACTATATTTGTATTTCCAAAATTATTTCAAAAAATTTCTTTTCAAAAATACGTAGCGAATTTTCTTTTTTGAGTGAAAAAGATTTAAGAAAGAATTTAGGATTTCTACAAAAAAAATTTCTAACGAAGATTTTGGTCCCATGAGAATATATACACTAGCTTAACAATCAGCTAAAATTACTGCCATTCGAAATATTTCCCATTGGTTTCCAATAATGATGAGATTGGTATTTATATGACCTCTGTCTAGCAACCGAAGAGGGAGATCTGTACAATTGTAGATACAAAATTAAAAACCCCTTTCAAGAACAGGTGGTAGACACAAACAATAGATCGATTTTTCTAAGACTGACCCTTCCTCTTACTGTGCCTGCGGACTCTTTCACTTCCTGTAAAACGGGTTGGATATATGCCCACCAACAATGTCACATGACAATTACTGTGATATATATATATACACTCTGGCTGACATTTTGATTTATACTAGAAAGTCCTCTTCAGAATCACAAAACCTTTTGTATCTCATTCTTAAGGCAACTTTTGATACTCCATAGGGGGTTTCAAAGACTTTCTAGGAAATGCAGGCTTAAGCTACAAGTATTGTCCTAGGAATTTCTGTTTACCGGAATGCCTTTCTGTATCTGTCCTTGAAATGTAAAGGAAGAGTGCCAAACTAAAAGGGTAGAGGTAGGTAAAAGGTCAAGTAAACAAAGCTTGCGTGAGGGGCGAAGAAAAACATCCCTAGCATCTTCAGCTCTTATTTAATTAATACATAAATTTATTTTGAAAATATACAAGTGCGAATACAAACGAGCTTTTTAAAGGAAGGGGGTCATTCTCAAAAAATATACACTTCGTTACAAAATTTTTTATTAAAAAAAATTGGAAATCAATAAAACGCACCCACGTGGTCAAAATTAACCATTATATACTGTATACAAAATTAAAGCCGATATTTAAAAACTTTAGCTCATTAATATCAGCGCCTGACTAAGGCTGGGGCATACGGAGCAGTTGCATACATTAGAGGGGAGGGGGCAAATCGAAAAGAAGTTTATTTTGCGTTTCCTTCCCTAATGAACTTTTTTATTAATTATATTCTTATCCTATTGTTAACCATTTTATGCATCTTTAATTCAACTAATGGAAAGAAAATAATAAAATAGTTGTAATAGCATTGTTTTTCAAAGACAAACATGAAATATATTTTTTAAAATTCAATTCAATTCCTACTTAGATGAATAAAGAAATTTTTTATTTTAGTTACTTTTATTAAATAATTATCAAAAAATTATTAGGTATCAAAAAATCTCTCATTTTCGCAAGAATTGAACTCGCACTCGTGACCTACACTTGAAAAATACTGAATTTTTTATATAAAAAAACTACATTAACATCAAGTGCCATTTACTACAAGTTTTAAAAAAATGCATTTGAACTTGAGTGGATGAATAAAAAATATTTTATTACTGATTGAAAATTTGAACAAGTTATATAAATAAATATATATAGGGAGAATGTGAACCAACAGTAGAAATTCAAAAAGATAGAAGGAGGCTCACAAAGAAGTTTTTGCCCTGGGCGCCAGTTTGGCTAAGTCGGGTCCTGATTAATATTGTAGCAAGTTTATAGAAAATGTGTATTCAGTGATATAATATTCTTTGTATAATATAAAATATCGGCATTATATATAGAGTATATTACAATTTCTTTGATGATACGTAAGATTTTGAGTTGCTTTACAGATCCGTCACTTTTACTCATGTGTATAGAACGCATTACTCCTAGTGCTCATAACAGCGACATATAATACAAAAAACTAAATTTATCATTTTTTACAAATGATCAATTGTTGAAATGTTATCTGTCTTACGAAAGCCTTTTTTTTTCTTCTTTACTTACTTTTTAATTCTGTCAGCTCAGAAAAATACAGTGTGAAAAGGACCAAGACAAAATCTTTTTTTTTTTTTACCCTAACAACATTTCTTGACTGCTATATGCCTTTCTCATATTAAGGGATATCTTGTCCACAATGGTAATATTCAAAACTTTCACAAGATGAATTAAAATAATTCTGAATCTTTAACGACATGTATTGCCTTTTATAAATGAAAATAATAATTCACATCAGTTATTAAATTTCAAATGTGTAAATAGTTTCATATGCTAATTTTTAAACATTTTCAAGACTGTCTAGAAAATATATGTAAAATTGATGAATCCCAATTTCGGTGAATTTCATTTGTAAATCTAAATCTGCATTTCGTTTACTACTAGTTATCTATCTATCTATATATAAACCCTTAAACATTTGTTCATGCCATATATTGAAAAATTCGTAAAATTTTCGCTTTCACTCTACTTTCTTCGAAATATTTCGCTGGTGTGGAAGCTTGGAGAAGGGAAGAACCAACTCAGATGTCATCCTCGTAATTTAACACGGTTCAAAATTACGAATTCCGTCTCAAAATATCTCTAGTTTTGCTTTAAGACGGGGTGTTAATGTAACTACATTAAAATTTCGAAATATTTATATGCACTTGGATATTTTAACTTGGTAACAAATGCGATTCGTTGTTAATAAATTTTATATAACTAAAAATTTCAAATTAATTATTTAAGTGCAACGAAATTCGCATATTAAATTATAAATAATTTCATTGTGAGCCGTATGTGAATAACGTGTTCGAAATTCATGATATAAAATATGTGCTCGAAATCCCTGGTGTAAAATATAAACTAAGATTCAAAGCAATATAAGCATTCCAAATTAATCATAGCGGGGTTAAGGAATCCCATTGTGACCGCAATAACCCAGGTTCGGTCAAGACAAGGAAATTATTTTTCTCTATTTTGTGATCAGAAATTAATGTACCGCTTTAGACCTCCCAGATTTCGAAGTATTTTTAGAAAATGTCCGTCTATTTTCGACAAAGATAACGAAAAAATTGCTTTGAACTAAAAGGATGAAATTTGGTTTACAGTCTTCATATAAAATTTGAAAATTTTCTATCAAACTTTGAGAAAACATTCGTTTGAAGGAAATGCCAGTCCAGTTGTTCGAATATAAGTTAACACGATAGCTACAAGATAAGGAAAATTACTGAGATAAAATTAGGTTCATAGATTTAACATCTATAATGCAGTCATCTTTCAGATTTCGACACAAATCCAACAACGGGTTGATTGTCTATCGGTCTTTAATTTCAAAAACATGTAAACGTGTTGATTCAAAAATGCAGTGACTTAAATACATGAAATATGCCATGTGATTTTATAGCTACTAGTGTATAACGGAGTAAATTTTTTTTTCTCGATCGGTTCGAAATTTTTTTTTTCTAAAATAAAAATTTATATTTTGCATACTATTAACTACATTCCAGGGACTGATAAAGCCTAAGGCATCTCAAAGGGAGCTTAATCCCCTCCCTTCGATATGATAAATCGAATTCAATAACATGGATTAGTATCTTTTGATGAAACGCTAAAAATCACATCCCTCCCAACAATGAGCAGATATGATGAATCAAATTTAGTACCGTGAATTGGAATCTTTTGATGAAATACAAAAAAATCATGCCCCTACCAATAATGAGCTGATATGATGAAACATATTTTGTAATTTGAATTAAAATCTTTTGATAAAATGCAAAAAGTCAGAACATATTTCCGATTTGAAGAATGAACATTATAGCCAATTTGGGATAATATACCAAGAATGGCAGATGTGGAGTTGAACCTGTCCGAAGAAACATCAAGTGACTGCCATTATTTGTGGGGGGAAATACACCACACCACCTATTGTCATACCGTTACTCCTCCCCCCATTGGTCAGTGGGATTTGGCAGAAAAGGTATTAAAGTAGCAACCCTGTTGGCGAAGATATTTCGAGATGATTCTGACGTCAACACTCTTCAGTTCTAGAACCAGTAGATTCAACAGAAACACGTGCGAAATTAAAATTTGTTGTTTGTTGCCTTTAAAAGTAAGTTTTTATAATTTTTTTAAATTTGCTCTCTAACATACAAATATGAGATTTATTTCTTGTTCTCTTGTATTTTTTTTTATTATATTTAATGAATAAAGTCTTCTATCATACAATTTTGCCCTTAATGTGAACAATTTATCCTTTTTCTTAATGTTATTATTTCATAGTTTTTGCATGAATATTTAGTAAAAAATGAGTGATAAAAATATATAGCTGTTTAAATGTGCTTAAAATCGAAGATATGTATTATTACATATTATAACATGTATTATTAATGTTTTTAATATATATACATAAAGAAATAAATGGAAAATAATTATTTCTCTTTATAGAAACTATATTATTTAATATTTATACTTCATTTACTTTTCTTGGTTTATCAGTGAAATTAGTTAACTTGAATTGTAGTTCCAAAATGTTCTTATAATGTCGTTTTATCATAATTTTTCTAAAAATATTTGTTTATTTTAAGCAAATAAATCTTCCTATTAAAACGGGCGTGTTCGGTGTCTGATAAGGCTTGAAAAATATGCTGTAATATTAATCTGTCCTTTTAATATAAATAACATTTTTTTTATTTGAATAACATGGGTGGATTGAGCTTGTAAAGCGCTCTAGAACGGTTGTATGACTTTGCGTTCACCCATATGCGTACTAGAGTTGGGTCGTTCGCGAACGAACGGGTCGAAACGTCGGGTCATCTAAGTGAACGAACTGAATCGGATCGCTATCTTCTGAATAAGGCTAGTAAAATATAAAAGGCGGCTAGTAAAGTAGAAGTTCGAAGTTTTCGAACTTCCAAAGGCGGCTAGTAAAATATAAAATAAAAACTGACCTAAGAAACGCTTCTAAAAAAGCATTAAAAATCATTAAATAACTGTGTAATCTCAAGCAGTACAATAACTGTGAAATAATCAAAAGTACAAAGCCTGTGTCTTCATTCTGCGAGAGGGGAAGAGAATCATTAGTTTATGGATTCCCCCATTCTCTGTTTTGTGCATACCATCTTCTCGCAACGAGCTACATATGGCTAAGTAACAGCGCATGCGTCGAAAAGTACAGGTAGAAGTTGCCTTCCTTTGACACTCAATACAACCGGAAATTTCCGGTTTTGCCCATGATGACGTAGTGAGTCGAAAGCAATGTATCACTTCGTTCACGAACGAAAGAGTCTAGATCATTCGTTCGCGAACGAAAGAGCCTTTAAGGTGGGTTCAGACGAGGCTTATTATTGTCCGCAATAGAAGATCACGCCTACTTTTGGAAAATCACGTGACCACAACGGGACAATGGCAAGTGATTGTCCCGTCGAGACAAATATTGTCCGCGTTGTCTCAAGTGTTCACACGGGGACAATGCCGGGACAACAGCAGAGAGACAATGTTTGCGGACAATAAAAAGCCTCGTGTGAACCCACCTTTAACTCTTTCGTTCAAAAAGTCCTAATCGGTAGTTCGCGAACGACCTTAAACGAACGAGTCAAATTGGTGAACGAACGACTTTGAACCGAATATTTCAAATGAACGAGATTTCCCATCACTAATGCGTACGAGTCATAAAACTGTCAATCGATGGTCTCATTTACAATGCGATTGTGTTACTGCAAAGGATCAGATTTAGAAGAGGCTGCAACATTTTAAACGCTATTTCTGAAATTTTTAGATTTGGCGAGAATTAATATGATGTTTAACGCAATTTCAAATACATGTTGTTTAATACAATTTCATGCGTTTTGATATTATCTGAATACTTTTCACTTTGTTTTTTATGAAGCATGAATTGCTTTTCAATGAGTATATTAAAAAATATATGATAAAAATCAATAACAAATTATATTTCTTTTCATATAAATACTGTATCTAATACTTTAAAACAATAATCTAGATTTTAATAAATATTTTATTTTACTAAATATAACGATTTGCATCAAACAAAAAAGTTTTGGCTTCATTAGTTGTTTTTTTTTTTCTTCTTGATTCCTCTGGATGAATTCAAGATTTCAAAAGCAAAGGAATTTAGAACATTAGTTTCTTTATTAAAAGAAATAAAATCTTCTTTTTCTTCTTATATTTCATTGCAGGAAAAACTCTTGCTGTAACATTAAAGAAGTTTTTGAAGATATGTTTTATTTCCTCAAAATTAAATGAGCGAACATTATTTCTTAATTTGCTTTCAACCATATTACAGAACTAATTGCAGAATTAATTAAATTACAGAAATCATATTTCAGTAATTTACTTCCAAGCATAATACATTAAACCTTTATTACACATTTAGAATATTTCTGTTGTAGAAATTTGTGATAATGCAAAAAATAAAATAAACCATTTCATTTTAATATATTGTTAATGGTTGATAAAAATTGCAGTTGTTTCCACAACAAATCGTTCTTTCAAAAGCCTTATTTATCGACATTCTGATTTGCACTTGCCCAATTTTCTGTTTTTCTATCCCTACTTTATGCCCATAATATTTATTTTTTAAAGCTGTATCACAGGTAATATCAGCAATATTTTAAAATAAGGCATTAAAAAATGTCCAACCTTGTTTCATTCTGAAGTTAAATTTCATTCATAAATACAAAGACATCAAAAAAAATTATTCCAACTATACTTAATATTGAAACCTACTCATCACGGAAGATGAAATTTTTGTAACAATTAGACAAAGGCCAAGATGAAATATTCGTGCGATCGGTTTTCAGTTTCTTTTCAACAATGTAATATATTGTTGCAAAATATGTTAAAAATGTTTCTAAAATTTATTAATTATAGGAAGAAAAATTATGAGCTAAAAAAATAAGGTTTCATTAAAAAGATATTAAAAAAAAAAATCCCTCCGAAAATCAACTCTACGAAATCCAAAATGTATATTTGCCAAATCTGATAAGTCAGATGATTTGGTTTACTTAGTCAGCACATAAACAATGAAACAAACAGGCATAAGCCTTTTCCTATTGTTTGAGCATCAAAACTTAGTTAAAATACCAATACATTTCCCCACCAAATACTCTTGCCAATACATACACTGTTTCTACCAAATCTGTTTTGGCCTCTCAACGAGTGTCACATAATTGATGGGCTTGCTGCAAAAAGTATGTAACTCCATCTTGGAGAATTTAGAATTACATGCATTATGTTAGAGTTACTTATGGTTTTAAAAAAAATTCTTGTTCATTTGGTGTCAAAAAGATGTAGCTCCAGTGTTACTCGCTAGGGGGTAATCGATTGCTTTGAGAATCTCTGTGGTTGAGTGGAATTTGCGCTCCATAAATTAAGCCCCCTTGTCATTAAAAGATATATTTCACTCTCAGGGTTGCCACATTATAACCGTTATCTTTGCATGTAATATTCGGCGATTTTACAATGAAAGCCAAATGGTAATCACAGTTCAGAGAAATAATGCTACTCCATGTCCTTGAAACCGCGACGAAGCTTCCGTCAGAAAACGGCTGTCTACCCATAATTGCATTTTAGATGAGAATTTAAAATAATAAAGAAATGTGAGAAATTTGATTAAAAAAATTTATTATAAAGGAACACGATTATAATTTTCTCGTACAGAAGGCATTAATCTTTTTGATGTGCGTAATACAAATTCATCTAATAAAGTGAAGTTTAATTTTTATTTTTATGAGGATTTTAATCTCTATATCTCTTACGGTTTAACTTTTTTTAACAAAATGAAAAAAATACATAGAAACTGTTTTAAATTAAAATTTATGTGGATATCAGTAATGCTTAGTTTTTTCAATTTGTATTTATGGATTCTTGTATGTATGCATATTCCCCAAGCTTTTAGTTGAAATGAGCTAATGTATTTTTATGTTAAAATTGTTCAAATAAGCTGTTTTTTATTTTTTATTTATTTGCAAAATATTAAGCGCTTTGTCTGAAATAAGGTGTTGGAGAAGTAATTGGATGCTTTGCAAATTATTTTAATGATTTGATTTTGTTGTTGATGTATTAGTTTGAAGTTACACTTGGCAATGTACCCCCAAACTGGGCAGGCATAAGTTAATACGGGACGCAAATAGGCTGTGTAAATAAGTAATTTATTTTCCCTAGTCATTTGGGAGTTCCTTGATATGAGGGGATAAAATTTACGAACTAGATCTCGGAACTTGTTTTTTATATATAAGAAGTGGGGTTTCCAAGTCCTTTTTCTGTCTAGTATTACACCGAGGTATTTACAACTCAGGGACCTCGGGATAATTTTGTCATTGAATTTAATAGGGGGTTACAAGTTATTATTATTAGATTTATGAAAAATAATTGATTCAGTTTTAATAACGTTTATTGTAATTTTCCATTGATTGAACCAACCTTCAAGTTTTTTGAGATGTCTATTTAGAGCTAATTGAATGTACTTTGGATTTTTATTTCTTGCCATTATGGCAGTATCATCAGCAAATATGCATTGCATAGTATTGAACTGCTGAGGGATATCGTTTATAAATATTGAAAAAAGGATGGGAGAAATTTTGGATCCTTGTCGCACCCATGCATAAATATTTTTTCTCCTAGCAGAATGCATTTTTAATACGTACTTTAAATTTTCTGTTGAAGAGGTAGGATTTAATTATTTGAAAGAGGTAAGTTGGAATATTGTAGTTTATTAATTTGTATAAAAGACCGTGTTGCCAAACTTTATCGAAAGCTTTTGTATATCTAGATTTTGCTGATATGAAGGGATTGTGGAATTTGCGCTCTATTGATCATTTCCGACCCCTAGTTTGTAGGCTTACTGGAATTTTAATACCTTTGGCAGGAAAATTTGGCGTAGAGCGCATATTCCACTCTTGTTTTTCTTCTGTGCCGTCCCCCTTCGTTAATGACCTTTTTGGAAGCGATAGATTAATTTATAATAAGATAAGACTACCAGGTGGAACCCCTCCCCCCTCCGTAAAAGCACTTAGCGCTCATAAATGAACTCCTTATCGTTAAATGGTTGGGATTGTAGAACTTGAGCTCGATTGATCATTTCATACCGCTAGTTTGTAGGTTTACTGGAATTTTATGACCTCTGGCAGGACAATTTGGCGTGGAGTGCATATTCCACTCGTGTTTTTTCTTCGGTGCCGTACCCCTTCGTTAATGATCTTTTTTGCAGTGATAGATTACTTTATGATTAGATAAAGAATGCTTTTTGTTTATTTTGATAAGCTTCTTCAATATATTCAGTTACTCGGTACAGATGATGCGTGGTAGAGAGATGTTTGCGGAATCCGAATTGTTCGAGGATTAAGATATTGTTTTCATCAAGGAAATTATTTAGTCTATTTAAAATAATGTGTTTAGTAATTTTGCTTATTGATGGGAGTTGGGAATTAGGTCTGTAGTTAGATGGGATGGTTGGGTCTTTACCGGGTTTATGCATAGGCACAACATTAGCGGATTTCCACCTTTTAGGGAAGTACCCGTGAATTAATATTTTGTATATTGGGATGGTGAATTCGAAAATAATATTGTCAGTGAGATTTTTGAGTATTTTATTGTTAATTTCATCGGGCCTGGGAGATTTGTTATTTTTAAGTTTCTTTATGGCTGATTTAATTTCGTTGGGTGAGGGGGGGTCTTTAATCTCTTTTACAGTGTTTTCAGTAAATTTAAATTGGGAGACTGTGATACTGACCATGATTTCAGTTTCCTCATCAAATATTTCATTATTCTGAAATTGTTTTTTCCAAGCTACTTGATAGGCATTCAGCTTTTTCCTCATCAGTTTGCGCGAGCGTATATGTTCTTCTGAGTGAGGGGATGTTTTTGAATTTTTTTCTTGAATGGTCTAACAAGTTCCCATATAGTATTGACTTTAACATGTGCATTAACGATCTTTTCGACAAAGCTTTGCTGTTCTATTTTAGAGTATAGTTTGGCAATTTTCTTATTTAATTTATTAGTTACGTTTTTGAAGGTTAAGTCCCTGGTCTGCTGAAATATTTTTCTGGTATAATTACGCTCCCTGTTAAGCTGTTTTATTTGGGGGTCAAAGTAAGGTTTATTAGTAGAAATGGGGTTAGAGGCGGTGATCTTATTTTGGGTGATTAGGTTTTCGAGTTTAATTACTGCTTCCACAATTTGCTCTTCGGAGTCACTATTGATGAAATTTAGGTGGTCAGTTTTAGCTAGGTTTCTTTTAAATAAATTCCAATTAGTTTTTACTTTAGTTTTATTGTCAGGTAGAGAATATTTAATGAAGAAGTTAAGCATTACGGGGTTATGGCCAGAGTTCAGTTCGGGGATAGAGTGAGTTTCATAGCGGTAAGTAAAGTTTAGATTTAGTTAAAAGTTACTAATTTTAGATCAATGGTGCTTGCATTAAAATATCAAATCTGATGGGAGTATTAGGTGCGATGATGGCAATATCAGCTTTATTGCAAAAATGATTTAAGGAATTTCCTCTGGTGGTGTTATATTGACAGCCCCAGCTGGTATGATAGGCATTGTAATCACCAGCAATAATCAGATTTGGGCTAATTTGAATGAGGTTTTCTATGTCGAAAGTAAATAAGGAGGGGTCAGAACTGGGTGGGATATAGATGGAAGTTAAAGTTGTTGGGTCTTTATTTTTAAAATTTATAACAATTACATTTGGTTCTAAGTGATGAAGGGTGGGAGGGATTAATTCATAATGAGGGATGCTACTTTTTAATTAAGATAGCGGTGCCACCTGCAGCATTTTGGTTAAGATTAGTAATTTCTCTATAGCTATAATAAAAAGTGTAATTTGCCAGGAAAATTTTGCGTTGCTCAGATGCGTTTCTTGCAGTAAAATTACATCAGAATTATACTTATTTACGAACAGTCTGAATTCGTTAATTTTATTCTTGAACCCATTTGCGTTACAGTATATAATGCTGAGACTATTGAGAGTGAATTAGCCGGCTATATTGTTATCAGTGCTTTCGAACGCCATGATAATTAGTTGGACCTTGTCTCCTAAGGTTTTGGCATTTTTAAGAACACCAAGTGCTTTGAATAGATTAGGATATTGTTTGATTAGGTTTTTGAGTTTCTGGGGAGCTTCAGTCATTTCTTTTAATAAGCTGTAAACTATTGTTTCGGTTTCTTGGTTAAGGGACATACTTTTGTTTACATTGTTGATAGGGCTGTTGTATGGCTCCATCTGTTGGGGCGAGTTGCCGTGAAAGAGTTCTGCGAATGACTTGTTTTTGCTTATCAGTGCCTGCTCAGCATGGAAACTTTTTCTGTTGGTATTGTAGTATTTATCTTTTATACTATTAATGGGTTGTATTTTGGGGAATGCTTCACAGCCTCGATAAGAGGCTACGTGGCCGACTTTTTTGTAATTAATACAGGTAGGTTCGGGGATCGCTACATTGGTTTGTTAGGTGCTCGTGGTTGTATTTTAAGCACCTGGGCTTCATCTCACAGCATTCTGCGGTATGGTGGAATAAATAACATTTGTAGCACTGGTGTATTGTTTTTCTACCTCGAAAGGGTTCTACAGTGACTTTAAGATAGTTCACGTTCTTCACGATATTATAGATTTTTTTTTTTGCCTCGCTATTCTTTTTTAGTTTTATTAAAAAAAGGGTAATTTTTATGACCACTTTAAGTGGCCGCTCATTGCGTGGCTTGATAATATAAAAATCATATCCTTGGGCTTTGCAAAAGTTGGATATATTTCTGTGGTGCTCAGCGTTTTGTGGGAAGATTTTGACGTAACTAGTGATTAATCTTTTTCTGTTGGCCCACAGACCTTACGGATTTGAGCTAACATTTCAGGATATTCGACTGAGTATTTCAGCATTATTGGAGGGTGTCTCTTGGGTGGTTAGTTTCTTCCGTTTGCTGATTTAAGTTTTCGAGTGGAGAATACTTATTAGACGATTCGGGTTGATGGTTTTTAATAGCTGGTATTTGGGGTGTCTGGCTGATTTTTTTTTAGGGGAAAGAATAAACAAGGATTCATTGTTTAAGTTACCTTTAGCTAAATAGTCACTACAATCGGGGATAGAATTTTTGTCACCATTGAGTGCCCAAATATTTTGTTGTAGATTCTCATGGTTCATTATGGTGGAAGTGTAATCGGGGTGATCGGTGTCGAAACCCATCTCGTTGTAGTATCTTATAGCATCTTCCAACTCTTCGACTTGTTTAGAGTAAAACTATTTGATGCTCAATCATGAGCCTTTAGTTACAGTTGCATTGGAAGCTCATCCATTGCGTTTGTTTCTGCGCGAATGCGCCAAACCACCACCGTTCATGACGGTGGCTAGCAAGAGAATAATGGGGAAAAAAACATCAAGTGTGGGAATTCCTCACTGAAAAACATGGCTACTATAAATGCAACTTCTGAATCAAAAACTAATGAAATAAAAAAGCTATAAGAAGAAATTATTTACCTAAATAATTTAAACAATTGTATATCTTCTAAAAAATTATGTAATGCGCCGCTTCTTATCGTTAAATAATGTTCAAGATTCAACTTGCCAGTACTATAACTGATTTTGAATAATCAATTTTCGAACACTCGATACCTTCTAAAAGAGACCCCATGAACCTATACGTGAAATATTATAATATTTCACTTGATTTTTTTCTTCTTTTTAATAAGAACTACCCATCAGGGGAAAAAAATGGTGAGCTATATCTTTAGGGACTGCAGAAAATGAGAAATATCAGAAAACATTCTAAATCCAAAACGTTTTAGTTTAACTTCTGAATTAACAGCATCTCTTAAATGTAGTGACTTTATAGAAAATACCTCTGCAGAATTGTTCCACAATTTTTTTTCGGTTCATTTTAACATATTAAAACAAATAGAAGTGTTAAGCTTAAGAATTATAAAAAATAGACGTACGCTGTTCTTGAAGTGTGAAGGCAAATATAACCATTGGCAGAATATTTATTTTCTCTGATAATAAAGATATTATATCCATACAATCATATAAAGTTTACAAAAAATACAATCATAATCTAAGAGGCACATACTGTATTGAAAGCTAATAAAATATGAAACAGAATTTATGTTAAATAATGATTCTATAAATATGATTAAATGGTATTTGTATTAAATATCCATTAAATAAGAAGAAAGGTTACTGAAATATATGTTTTAAGCTAATATGTCGACACCACCCTTAAGAAATGTACCCATCCACTAACACCGGGAAAAGTGTTGAGCTACAACTCAACATTTAAAAGCCAACGCTTATCCCTGTTGCCCCTCTCGATCTAACATCCCTAACTGTGAAAAGTACGGTTTGTGATGGATTCGCCCTTCCCGTAGGGAAAATGTTGAAATTGAGACGATAGTGAATTCCCTCTTGTACAATATTATATTACGAAGGTGACCTCTATTTATCGAAGTAGACGAAGGGTCTGACCGCTAAGAGGGGTTTCAGAAAAAAGGGAAGGGCAGGGGACAGTCAGTTACCCAGTTTCAAAAGGGTAATATTGTGATCGGAATACAGAAAGAATAGCACACACTCGCAATCCAAATAAACACATTACTTTTGTAAATAATAAACAGAAAGATCAATTTTGGTGAACCGTTGATTTATTTTAAAAATTAATATCTTTTATTCTTTTAGCGACATTGAGAAATTATTTTATGTCACAAAAATTTGACAGATAAGAACAGTTAAGCGTAATAACCTGGAATTTTCAAATAAATTTCGCTCACATGATTTCGTTCTATTATTCAAATAATAGATTTCATATCAAAGGTAGTTTCTGAGCAATTTTTTAATGCACTGGTATCACTGAATTTAATCCAAACAATTTTTTAAATCTGCTTAAAGAGATTAATAATAGTTCATAACAACACACTATATTAGATTATTAAAAAGTAGAAAAATATTAGCCACAGACAATACATTGAATAATCATTGAAAGTTTCCTCGAACTGCGTAACTTAGAGGGGGGGAAGGGGTTAACAAGGTGATTTAAAATTCTAATATTATACGCACTCCAAGTACGAGGGATTTAGTTGTTCTGAATTCTGATGAATTATTTGAAAATAATTATGCTAATATAAAGTTAAAAATTTTATTCGGTTTTACTTTTTTCCAAACCCACTTCATTTGTCACATATCTTTTAAACTAATTTAATCAGATCTGTTTTAGTTTTTTGTAACTTATAAAGGATTCCGGATTAATCAGTAGGGTTTTTCCTTGACTTTTTCATATAATTATACAAACAGTATACATTTGCTGTATCTATATTTTGATTTGCTGTTCGATTGTTTCAAGAATTCGCTCATAACTATTCCATTAACACATAGATTAAAAAGTAAAACCTTAAGTTTTAATCCTGCCTTTGAATTATACCAATCACATATCCACTAATAGAAAAAATGTGGAGTCCATTTTTTTTGCCAGTTTTATTTTAAATAATAATATAGATAAGATAAAAATCACAGCGATGAAGATAATCATTAAATCTGCTCACTTTTAATAAATTCGGTTTTTGTTATAAATTTTACAGGATGACCATAACTTCTATTGTTGATTACAAAAACTACTACAAATGAATATGCTGTTAGTTTAAAACCATATTGCAAATTTTTTTATTACGGAATAATCACGTTTTTAAATTTTGTTTGTCCCGAGATACTGCAATTAAAGCGGAAATACTGATTTCATATTCAATTGTTATTAAAATGATACCAACAATGGGAAAAGAATATATTCTTTCTTTCCAGGAATAATGGGGCCATTACTGTTCTATGTCAATTTTGGGTAACATAAAGGATGTTACCCGAAATTTCAACTCCAGATAAATTGACATTCAACATTGGGTAACATAAAGGATGGTGTTTGAAACTCCAGATAAATTGACATTCAA
>JAPMOQ010055686.1:5073398-5097108 GCA_026543055.1 Argiope trifasciata
GTAACATAAAGGATGGTGTTTGAAACTCCAGATAAATTGACATTCAAAATTAGGATCACACTTGTTGCATCCAATGTGAGAGCCAAAATGTTGACAATAAGTAGCGATTTTTGGTAAAAAGGCACATCATTCTTTGAGCAACCAAGGCTGCTCGCAATTAAATTTACTGAACATAAGTTACATCTATTAAAAATTTTATAAACGTCTTTATACTAGATCAAAGTCATATCCCAAATAGTGTTTTTAAACTTTTTTTTAATAATCAAAATAAGGCTACGGGATAACATTTCTTTGTGCATGTTATTGGAATGGTCCATTTTTACTTTCTCGTATTCGTAGTATAGTAAACGACAAAACATTCAAACTCGAGATCAAGAATCTCCACGTTTTATATCTCACTGAGTTCGAAAAATACAATTTTAGGAAATGTCCACCTGCCTATTTGTCTGAAAAAGATAACTAAAAAACGCTTTGAACTAGAAGAATGAAATTTGTTATACGGTTTTTGTACTAAACCAGCAGACTGCAATCAAATTTTGAGCAAAATCTGTTTAAGGGGAAGTCTGGCTTTTCGAATATAAATTATCTCGGTAATTACAAAACGAAGTGATCTTAATAGATAAAATTCGCTAAACAGATTTAACATATATGAGATGGAAACATGCCAAATTTTAACAAATCTAACCACGGGTTGACTGTTTGCCGGTCTGTAGTTTCAGAAAAATGTAAACGCGATTATTCAAAATCGCAGAGATTTAAATCTATTAAATTTTATTTGGGATTTTGAGACTAAGAGCGCAATTTTGTACCAAGTCTTTTTTTCTCAATCAGTTAAGACAAATGTGCTTGAAGCTCAAAATCGAGTTCTAGTAGTATTAACAAATGCTAAGGATTAATCACCAAGGATAATACGATAGCTCAGTAAAAATGCTAAATTCTCGTAAAATGGGAATATTTTATAACAATTTTAAGCCAAAGTCATGAAGTTCTCTGACACGAAAAGTTTAGTAGAAAAATATGGAAAAAAGGTTTGTCTGTTTTTTCTTTTTTTTTGGGGGGGGAGGGTTTCTAGTTGGTTTTATATTGTACCTGGCTAGATACATTTTTATTTTCATATAATCAATGTTATAAAAAAGATAATCTAAAAATATACTTGTATACAGATATCGTTCTTGGTCCTATTAATCAAGGAAAGACTTTGTGATTGTACTAATTGGTGTGTGTTTGTGTTTCCCTATCAAAAATTGAAAAATTTCATTCATAAATTGTTGCTATCCCCTCTGCTATTATATGTAGTTTTTGCACCTATTGATGCTATTTTTTTTTGTCTGAGAATCAAAATACATCGCACGACTGGCAAAACAGCATTGTACTTCCTATGAAAATTCAATTAATCTTATGAGTGTCAGAAAACAAATTTCAGTTTCTCTAGTGTTTTTTGTTTTTTAGGAAAGGGGAGGGGGAGGTCTCAAACTTTTTACTTTTGTTGCTTTAAATGCTCTTATTATACCTAATGTATTTCCAAAGGAAATATCTTCTAAAAGCGAGATTATTAAAATATTATCTGTACACCTATGAAACCAATAATATATTTGAAACTGTCCATGGATTTTTTTTTTGGTTAAGAAAATAGCATGATGTAACAAATGCACAAGAACGTCATATAAAAAATGATAAGCACCTGATGTGAAACGACGAAGTCATCAACTTACTGCTGTCATCTTGGCCCGACTGTGGACGTTAAAAAATTTACTTTTTTTTTGGAATGATTAACAACAATAAAATATAAAGAAATATTGATTATTAAAAGTGTACTGTCTGAAGTAGGTATATATAGCAAAGTAGTTAATCGCACATATTCCCTGCTATTAAGCAAGCTCTTATGTTTCGGACTTTGAAAGTAACATCTGATTACTCAGAATATAAGAACGTCATCCAACAATGACATGTCAATAGTGGTTTCACTGTACGAATTTTTTATGCCTGACTGCGTAAACAATGCAATACCGATAATGTATTGAAGTTTAGTCAACTCGATACATTAGTCAATTAGATCGTCAACTTGCCTTTGCCTGTCTAAGAAAGTTTTATATATTTAGATTTCTGCAGTTCTAAGTTACTAAGTTTACTATTATACTACTTATAGTTTTTATCATACTATATTATATTATTTATAGTTGTGCTATTTACTTTTTAATACGAATTTCGCACTGCCGAATTTTTTTTTAATGCCTTCAAAGTAGAAAAAAATTCTAAAGAGATTTAAAAATATATTTTACAAAAAGAAAAGTTTTTACTTTACTTTATGAGGTAACTAAAAAAGCCCTTGAATTTGCAATATTGTTTTTCACTTAATTGTATTTAGTTTCCATAAATATTTCAACTTACAATTTTTCTTTCCAAGATGCTTCTCAAAAAGTGTTTCAGCCATTAAACTAGATTTGGATTTTACCTTTCTTGTTCTTCTAATGTTTTGTGATTTTCAATTTGTTGAAAGAATTAAAATAATTCATCGTTTTCCAAAAAAAAAATCTTTCTAAATATTTTTCTATTAATATTTAAATCAAATAATGCTACAAAATAAATAAATAAATAAAACACACTTTTGTTTTTTTTACTAGAAGGACAAATTTCAAAACTAAAACAAAGAAATCGTTTCATCAAATTCCCAAGATCTTTTTCATTTTATTGATTTTTGATTGACAAATAGACTTTTTGATATTGAAATAATTATTCTTTTCTTTCTTGCAGATTATTCCTTTCGCTCTCGATTAAAAATGGATGGAAGTAATCCTATGGCGTTCCCGGCTATTCCTTGGCAAAGACCGATAAATGTGCCAGCTTTTTTTTCATCATTGGATAATCCATTAAATCCAAGTAGTAAGTATTTAATCTTTAAAGGTATTCTTTCAAAGCCAGTAAATGATAAAGGCATGAATTCAGATAGACCTTAATATAAATAAGATTTATCCCACAACTCGTCATAGGAAAAACTTTGTCTAAATATAAATACAAGGGAAAACGACATTTTTAAAAATTAAAAATAACCTTGCGATAAGTTTTTAACAATTATAATGAATTATAAGAAATAAGTTGCAAATTATTTTTATAAATAAAAATTATTTTAATTTTAGAGTATAAATAAACTATTTTAATAAACAAATAACATTCAAAATATTAAATATAGTATTTGTACCATAGCATTTAATAATAAATTATATAGTTCATATCTAAAGTATTCAAACTAGTAATTTTTTATTGAATAAATTATAAATGAGAATACATGTTCCTTTTTAAGTCATTAAAATTAAGGAATTTTTCAGATTACTTTAAATTTTAAGTGCTGGTACAATAGTAGGAAATAAAATAATTTTTTTTTAGTTTCTAATTTTGTCCTCAATTGAATTAAATTATAATCTCTCCTAATAATAAAAGAAGCTGTTTGTTAGCTCCCTATAAGGGAAGTTTGAACCTTTTTATGAAACTTTGCACAGATATATTTAAATCAATAATTGAGTGAAATTTTTGAATTTTTCCTCAATAACTTATTTTAAAAAATATGCTTGCATAATACTGACATTTATGCAATTTTAAAATTAGAAGAATATCTGTAGTTGATATTAGTTTAATGTTCTTTCAGTTTCAAAATATTTTAATAAGTATTTTTGAATGTGATTTATGAATATTTATTCTTAAATTTAATTTTTAACATTATTTATTCTATTGTATTCAAGCATATCTTAATTTCATTAATTCGTCTATATGTTTAAATCCTTTGCAATTAAATTGTAAAATTTTTGCATTGATTTAAAAGTTTATTTTTCTGTTAGTTTTCATACATATATATATAATTTATGAACTAATCTTTACTCATTATCATAAATTTTTGCTTACAAATAATTTCTACAATAAATTAAAATGATATTTAGAAAAAAAAATTAAATTTAGGCAAGTTTTAAACTATTATTATAATTGCAGAACCAATTAATTCTTTAAAATGGTTGTCATTTGAGGAAATCGATTAAAACTAGATTATGTATTAACTAAAATAATTCCTTCACTTAATTTCTGATCAGTTTTGCATAAGTGTATGGATGTTTTCATAAAGCGTATTTCCTCCTTGTTAAGGGGCACGATGGTCTGATGGTAAGCATTCGGCTTCGGTTCGAGATCCTATTCCACCGAGGAACCATCGTGTAAGAGTGTCTGGTGCACGCTAAATCTGTCGAGACTAATCATCCTCCCGCTGATGGTGAGAAAGATTGGGGAGAGGGAGTGCCAGCTTAGGTGTTGTCCTCATCATCTGGTTATAGTTGAAATTTTCGAGGTCCTTCCGAAAATAGCCCTAGTGTCACTTTAAAAAGGGGTTAATATAGCTAAATTAAAAATTCTTTGTTAAGTGATATGTATAAAGCTCTATTCCTACAAGTTTATGACTTTATTTAAGCAATTTTTTTTCCGTAACTCAAACAAAATACAATGCTATAATGAAATATCACTCTGTGTGCAAGGATGTTATAATAATAAATGTGTATCAATTTCAGGAGAGAGGAATCCATCAAATGGAGAGGGTAACCCGTTTTGTGTACCATCAAGAGCGCTACGAATTGCGAATTTTGTTAGCAAATGCCTTGAACAGCATTCGTCAATCAACAATCAGAACGAGAGGGATCTGTCAACCAAGAAGAAGGGCGAAGACGATCTATCAGTCAAGACAGAAAACAAAGGTGAGCCATCAGTCAAGAAAGAGAATGAAGGTCATCTGCCAACCAAGAAACAGGATGAAGTAGGCCCGCTTCCAACATCGAACCTGGAGGCAAGTTGTAGTACTGATCCAGGAGAGAAGACAAAAAATACATCTAAGAAAAAAAGGAAAAGAAATAGAAGACACAAAAAATAATAGCTTCGAGAACTCATCGAGTTGTGAGCGGAGTGAAAAAGTGGGGTTTCAATCAAAGAATTATGTAAACAGTTAACTAAATTTTGTTTGTGCGTAGATATTTTGACTGTCTAAAACAATCATATTCCTTTTTTGACAAATCAATATGTTTTCTTAAATTATTAATTTAAAAAGGCCTATAAGTAAAATCAAATAGTAAAAGTCACTGTAAGCCCTTAGTAAAACCAAATGGGTCTGTTTTGAAAAATTGTTTTAAATTGTATTTTTGTTCTTCTTAGTATCTCCACAAATTTTACCAGTTTAATTTAAATTTAATAAAAATTAAAACCAGTATATCTGTCACTTGTTTTTCTGCATTTTATCTCTTATCGATAATTATACAAATTGTGTTGTTCTTCTCTCTTTTTCTTAAAAATTCTATTAAAAAAAATTCTCTCTTTTTATAGATCTTAATTATAAACTAGTCGACTTTTTAAACTAGATGGTTTGCAGGGATTTTTTAAAAATTTAATTAAATAATTTTTGAAGCTTATTTTTAATGGTTTCCTCAACAGAGAATTTTTAAACTTCAAATTAATAAAAAATGTAACATTCATATATTGATTTGAAACCTCACACTGTTTTGTTCATTCCTCAATGTATTGTGCCCTGAATAAAAAATGTGAATTTTAGTTTGGAAAACTAAAAGCCATTTTGGAATTTTTATATACACTAAATTTTAAAAACACGTATGAAGCAAAAATATATCAGCTAAATAAATCAAAAGGTTTTTTAAATATTGGGGGGGGGGAATGGTTTTCTAAGCTGAAAAAAAGCAAAAACCTTCTATTTATAAGATTATAAAATTATATATTCAGAATCTTGAAGGTAATTTATTACCTAACTCTTGAATAAAGAAATAGGCTGTATTTCTATCCAATCATTAAATATTGGAATCCGGTGATAATTTTTTTTTCGGGGGGGGGGGATATCACCACTTTGTGGCGCCAGTCTGTGTATATTTAAAGGCACCATCTTTCAGGGCCTGGCAGCTTAATTGGAACCAAGGGTAAAACCTTCTTTCCGGGTCCCCTCTGCTTCACTACTGCAGTAATGAAGACCCATGCATAAAACTTGTCTTTGGTGTTTTTCGATTTGGAGGCTCGGCGAAACAGCCCCTCCCTTAGTTGGGCCTTGCACTCTTTTAATAACTGTTTATTCAGCTTTTTTAATTGAACAAAGCGTTAATGATTTCATTTTTATGTACATTTCTTTTTATAGTAATTTTGTTAGAAAATGTTTTTATTTATTCATTTTTAAATATGCATAGAAAAACAGAACAAGATTATTAATATAGATAAATTAATGAAAAGTTAGCCCCAGTTCTTAAAAGATTTCCTTAATTACCTTATTTCGTTATTAGCTTATAAATTAATACTAAGAAAATACTTTGCAATGCCCGCCTAGAGAAATTCATCTTAATCAGTTATATGAGTAATTATTATTGCAATGACGTTATTAAATGTATTTTAATAAGGAATCTGATACTTCAGTATGAACGCACATTTCTAA
The DNA here is from genome assembly GCA_026543055.1 of Argiope trifasciata. Taxonomy (NCBI): domain Eukaryota; kingdom Metazoa; phylum Arthropoda; class Arachnida; order Araneae; family Araneidae; genus Argiope; species Argiope trifasciata. The sequence goes on from JAPMOQ010055686.1 coordinate 5,079,850, forward strand.
TATTTCGTATAAAGAATTATAAAACACACACATCTATTTAGCAATTAGAACAATGAAATTTTCGTTCGTCTAGTGCAGCTCTTCTGTCAGCCCAGAGGCCTTAAGTTACTGCTTAATCAAAAATGTGTCAAAGCCTATATACATGAATGGATTGACAGCCAGCTAACAAAAATTTGATACCTATCTATAATTCTGTTGACAAGCTGATGAGCCGAACTTTCTTCATCTTCTTACATTATTGAGTGTCCACGGTGGCCTGGTGGTAAGGTCTCAGCTTTAGAAACGGAGGGCTTCAGGTTCGTGACCTGATTCTAACCAGTTGCCGTCGTCTGACGCGCATTGAAACCGTCTGCATCAAACGTCCTTCCGCTGGTGTGGAGGATGCTAGCTCAGGTGCTATCCTCCTTACCTGACCACTTTTCAAAATTGCGAGGTTCGTCCCAAAATAGTCTTAATGTTGCATTAAAATGGGACGTTGCTTTAAAATATAACTAAATTAAAGCTACTCTATTGAGGTTTGTTCACAGGTTAGACAATGCATAGATAATATCTTATTTCATGAATTATATCCAAATTTTGATAGGAAATTCTCCAATTTAGATTTAAAAACAAAACTTCTTTTGCCTGATTCATTCCAGATTTGAATCATCAAAAAAAGTTCGTTATGTTTATTTTTTTTCGGTTTCATGGAGGCCAAAAATGAAGAAATCTGTAAAATTTCGATGGTGAAAATTAAGATAATTATGATATTTTCATTTTGCATAGTTCTAAATAAATAAATCAGGTTACTCCAAAAATAAATAAATCAGGTTACTCCAAAAATAAATTCAAATTTTTGCGAATATTTTATTTAAAAAATCAAATATATTTATATTTATCATATTTTAAATATTCTAAATTGTAGTAAATTGTGTTTTCATTGCATAGAATGTTAAACCATACAATAAAAATTATTATGATAGATTGAAAAATAATTTTGTTTAGTTCTTTGCAATTATATCAAAATCAATTAATATAAAAATACTTTAGACCCATCCTGTCCTAAATTTGATGTTCAAACTTTAAAGAAAATTATCAGTATATTCTCTTCGTAGCTCTCTGCAAATTTCAATTTTATTCTTAGTATAATGAAGCATTTTCAAAAGTTATTACTTGAACAATTAATAATTTCTAAATTGAATGTGCGCCATTGTAACGCAGGTAGTATCTGTCATACATTAGTTTGAAGAATGAGATTTTATTCATAAATATTTGAGTGTCCCAAAAGTTTCGTTCTCATCACGATATGAATATCTTTTCTGGTTCTGATAACGCAAACATGAAGGCTTATCTGTAAGCTTTCTATATCATTGGTTAAAGTCGTACCTGAGCCCTTTTACAGTACATTCCGTTTGTTCCACAGTCTCTTTCAAGATTTTCCTCAAAGAATTCTTTTGTCTATTTGTTGGGATTGGAAAGGCGTAATTTTCTGTGAGATCCTTCCTGAAGTTGAAACAATAAATACAACTAAATACTGTTATCAACCGGATCAATTGAAAGCTGCCAAAGCACACAAAACCATGACCAGAATTAATGCACCGACGTGACGTTGTTTTTCCTCATGATAAACGCGGGACTACATATTGCATGAGTTGTTAGAGTAGCTCTTACAGTTTGATTGGGGTGTTTTACCTTATCTTGTATACTCTCGGTCCATCTGATTATTACTTCTTTCAGTCCTTAAAAAAATATTCTCTTCGCGATAAGCGCTTTAAAGCCATCAACGAAATAAAAGCGCACCTCAAATATTATTTCTTGCCCAAAACATAACAATTTTGGAAAGAGGGCATAACAAGCCTTCCTGAGAAATGGAAGGAATTAATAGAACAGAAAGGTTCTTATATAACAAAATAAATAATAGTAAATATTGTGCATTGTCTTCCATTTCGATTAGAAATAGGAAAGAAACTTATGGGACACCCTAATACATTTCCCATAACTTTTTTCAATCAAAGTAGTAAACACAAGAAATAGAAACATTAAGATATGAAATATTTATTGAAGGTAATGTAAATGCAAGTACATTGTTTCTCCGTTTCCCTTGAATTTTATCAAATCGATCTGCCAGAGTAGTGGTAATGAATCTAGACTGCTAATACAGTTCATAAATTAATAAATTCTTTAAATTTTCCTTACGGTGCTTTATTAAATAAGAATATCACCTTATGGTAGCAAAGTTTTAGACATGCTGTGATCAGTATTATTAGCAAAAAGAATAACAATGAAATTGATTTTAAAATATTTCCTCCTAGATCGTGTAAAATAGCGTCGGTACTTTTATATGTTTGCCAGTGCATATAAAGACCAGTCGCAATGGTTATCAGTATGAAAAAGATGGTAACGCCTAGAAAGAACCAAAACGCCCAAAACCAGCCCGAGCAGCAGTGCCTAATGTAACAAAAAGAAAACAAATATACATAAATGTGCGAAATAAAAAAAAAAATAGTCTAATAATATTAAGGTTAAAGCCAAAAAAATATATCAAAAATATCAATGATAAAATAAAATAACGGATTTTAATGAATACAAGCGTGCGCTTGTACACATACAAATCATCAGGAATAAAAAAAATTAGCTAGCAAGATGAAAAAAAGTTATAAAATACAAATAAATTAGGCAATTTTTATGTATAGGGTGGTTATAAGTAAGCCTCCCGAATAAACAGCATCATACAACGCAAATGGGTGAACGAACTACAACAAAATTTGGTTTATAGACTATGCACGAGATGCGCTCAAGAAATTTCGGAAGAAAAAAAAATTAATACCAAAATGTCTACCAAAGGGCTCTTTTCTCAAAAAAAAAAGACTTAAAATTTTCACAATAAACGACCAAACTAGACAGTAGAAACCACATTAATAACCCAGAACAAAAATTATGAGTGACTAAATGAAAAACCGAGAAAAGCTGTCAATTCTAGGAAAAAATTTCGAGATTTGCAGGCTTGCGAAGAGGAAGTTTTATGCAAAACAAGTCGGGAGGATAAGAAACGTTTGCAATCGCAATCCTGTTTTATGTCCCGCTGTAATAATTCGCGAGTAACGTTCCTCTCTCGCTCATAACCTCCAACGTGTATTACTAGCGGCTATTTCAAAATGGCTGCTGCCGAATTTAATTCTAGGCCTGAATGGTAATTTTATATCTATCTCGTTAAACCTCCGGTTCAATCGTGTTGATTGTGCTAGAAGTAAATAAGGAATCAATCCTGTTCTTGATTATTATATTATTTACAGAACAAAGTTGCTGAACACTGCTGCCGAATTTAATTCTAGGCCTGAATGGTAATTTTATATCTATCTCGTTAAACCTCCGGTTCAATCGTGTTGATTGCGGTAGAAGTAAATAAGGAATCAATCATGTTCTGGATTATTATATTATTTACAGAACAAAGTTGCTGAACACTGCTGCCGAATTTCATTCTAGGCCTGAATGGTCATTTTATATCTATCTCGTGAAACCTCCGGTTCAATCGTGTTGATTGTAATAGAAGTAAATAAGGAATCAATCGTATTCTTGATTATTATATTATTTACAGAACAAAGAATAAATAAAAAGCATGCGACTAAATCAAGTCCTTTCGCTCATGCGAGCGACACGACCTTCACACTTCCTCCCTTTCGTAGTTTCACCCCCTTGGACAGCATGTGACCTTTCCCCTTCTGACCGGTTTGCAGCCTTCACCCTTGGGAGCAGCGGAACGGGGGCTCGTTGCGATGTTAAACGACGGTTAAAAAACTACATAACGCTGCATGCGCGAAGCATCACAACTGATCAGTTACGATCTGCTATTGAACACAACATCGACTTGAAATTGTGAAAGTCGTGGAAAATTTGAAGTTTGAGCTTTGCAAGGGTGGTTAAAGGGAACACCTATCCCTACATCATCCTGTACACTGTTAACAATTGTTCCTCTCTTAAAATTTCATTCTAATCTGTTCTTGTTTCTGCAAACTGAATTCGTCCCACCCTCCGGAAACAGCGTATTATTACTTTTCCTTATCCTAACTTAATATGGTTAGAAAACAAGGTGATCAGAAACTAGTTACTAAAATGTTAACATTGTTTCTGTATTCCGTTTTGGTCGTTTAGGGTATTAAAATATTTTTTTTTTCAGAAAAGTTGCCTTCTTGGGGGGGGAGGGCATTTTGAATTTTTTTTTTGAAATTTTAAGAGAGTACCTTGTGTATAGTCTATATACCAAATTTCGTTGCAATCCGTTTGGGTTGTATGATGATATTTATAGGGAAAGTTTAACTATAACCATCCTGTATATAAAAAACGCAGAACAACCATGCCCGAACTGGGACTTCAGATTACGGGAAAGACACGTTACTCCTCTGCCAAGAAGCCGGCGTGTATTTAAAAATTGCTTGTTTAAAGGTATATATTATTTGCTTAGATCATAGAAAGGAAACTCGAGTTTCCAATACAAATCTGATTTTTCATCTGATACTTCTCTGTCGATTTGTTATTTGTAAAAATGTATTCTTAATTTTGGTCGGGACAGTTCTTTTCTTTCTATCTTTCTTTCTCTCTTTTTTTTTTTAACCGTTATCGTATTGAGCTAATACTAAAGTTTCATAGCTAATAAAAAAGAAAATTAAAAAAATATTATTGTAAAATATACGTAAAAATATTGAACTATCTATTGAAAGCTAAAAGGGGAATCTCATAAAAATGAAATTTATTTCATAGAAAAAAAAAGATTTTAAGTAAAAATTAATTTTAAAAAAGTGTTGTATGTTTCTTGTGCAATAGGTTTTTATGGTCTTGAGGGAAACTTTAAATTTTTGATAAATGTTTTATAAAAATTTAGAAAACTTTCTTTTTTACACCTAATACCCAAGAAGTATTATAAAGTGGTGCTTAGTACTCTTGTACTGTTTGTTCTTTTACTGAAGAAATTTACAATTGTTTCCTTTGTTCAATAAAAGAATAGTAAATAACTTAGAAATTAAGATTCCTCTGATAGGCTGCGATAATTTTTAAATGCTAAATTTTTTTCAGGTGAATAGAATTGAAATTGTTAGCTCAAATAATCCCAATTTTTCTTTCTAAATTGATGAAGTTTAATCAATTACCCACTAGACTTCATATTTTGAATCAGATGTCAAGGATGACTTGCGACACAAATGGGCGGATAGTAAATCCTGTTTTGATGTTTCTTATGACATTTACTATTGGACAAGCTCGCTGTTATGAAGACATTCGATTTAAGCCGATTGTGTACATTTCTTGTTTTAGTAGCGCCAATTAGGGCCAAGAGTATCACTTTGCCACTCATTCGCTTGCACAACGCTTTTTTACAGGAGGGCACATTCGCGCATCTCATAGGTAGAAAAGAGGAAAAACAACCAGGCCTGAACCGGAACTTGAACCCAAGACATACAGATTACTTGGAAGACGCACTAATCCTATGCCAGGAAGACGGCACAGAAAGTCGTAAATCTAACAACTCAATGAATGTAACTAAACGTACATAGGCATCTGAACAATATTATACTTGATTATGTGCTAATTTTATCCTATTTAATCAATCACAGAATTTGTATTTTCTTTTTATAACTATTTATTTGGCTACTAGGGAAATAAAAGTTGGTGACCTTCTTTCAGTTCGACGTCTTAGACAGTTGCTTACTGGGAAACCCTTTACTGTGAGGGTGACAGTATTTAGTTGTTTCTCTTTGCTGGTGATCTGACGAGAAGAAATTGCGAGAAACAGGTACTGGTTCAGATGTCTTCGCCATTTAACCACTGCTCCAAATGTAATTCATGAAAATTAATGTGAAAGTTTTTGATTTCTTACGGCTTTCAAACTAATCATTAACCAACAAGAAAGTGAAAATGATTTATCGTGCAAGATCGCAATCAGTCCAGACATAAGAGTGATAAGGGTTAATATTTGCTTCTGTAAAATCAAAACAATTTTCTTGAAAGCAAATAAGTGATAATCAGCAGTTGTTTTGTTTATGATTTAGATATTTTATAAAATTGAATCAGGGTGCATAGTAAGAAACTTCAGTAAAAATTAAGTACTTTTAAGCACTTTTTAAGCAAATTAATCTCAACAATGAAGCCCCTTTGTATAAGCGTGCATCTGTAAACTGCTTAGTTTATAAGTATAATATATTTTCTGTTTTATAATAATGCATAGTTTTTAGTCAAAAAAATTCGGAAAATTTAATTTTAAATGTTCTTTAGATTTTAATATACATTTTGGTATTTATATATTCTTCTTTAAGAATAGATAAAAGTTTAAATATAAACTTACAGACATAAATAAATTCTTCAACATCTAAAACATTAAAAATTGGAATTAAAATGTTTTACGATTCTCTATAAGTATGGCATGGTACTACCTCTTTCAGATAACTATTCCAGTATTTTACTAAGTAGCAATGCACATTTTTGAAGAAAAGGGGGAGAAAAAAAAAAGGTTAGAAAGAGAAGGGAAGGGGGGAGGAATCATTGAACATTATCATAATATGTACTTGAACTCCCTGAATACTTTTTCGAATTATTTAATATTTTTTTTGATACATCTGCTAAACACCTTTTTACGACCATGATTTAGAATTATCATATTCATCTTGTGGGGAAACAATGAAAAACTTTCTTCGTCTTCACAAGAAAATTAAGCACTTTTTAACGATTTTTTCAAAAACTAAGCACTTTTTAAGGACCTTTTTAAAAAATTAAGCACTTCTCATGACGCTACGCACTCTGTGTATTAATAGCAGAGCTATTTTAAATTAGTAGGAATTATACAAGTTTTGATAATCGAATCAAATCTTCGTCTTACTGCCTAAGACCTGGGCGATCTTCTTCTATCTGTAGGGCATGGAACGGCTCTGGATTAGGAAGACCATCTTCTCCTTGCTGGTTATTTAAACTGTCAACCGGGGCATTTGCTAAGCCTTCAATTTTTAAACTAAATGCAAATAAAGAAAAAGATTTGATTTTAATTTATGTTTACAAATAAATCAATAAAAAAGAATTGTATCTATAGTAGTTATTGCTAAAAAAAGTGCTAGCTTGTTTGTTTACATGCTTTTCAAAAAATTATTTTGTTATATTAATAAAAAATGAGAATGATATTCAAAACCAGATTATAGCTATCCATATTTTAATAAGCTAGATATTTTCTTTCTTAAAAAAAATATAAATTTCTTTTATTTAAGTCTTTTAAATACACAATACGACATGTAATAGTCGTTCTTCTATTAACGTTTGCACTTTGCACACGCGCTATTAACACTTTGCACACATCTTAAATGGTTAGTAGTAATTCATAAAAATTAATGTGAAAGTTTTTGATTGCATAAAGGCCTTATCACACGGTGAAATTACGTCAGCACTTTTCTGTTTCTACCCTCAAGAACCGGTCAAGCAAGTTTTACGTCATCGACAACTTTTTCTAACCAGTTTGAAAATGCCGACGAAATATTGTCTGCAAAAGAAATTTAATCAATCATGTGAAACTTTGAAATGATGTCACACAAGTAACGTCACTTTCGTTGTCGTTTGCTGACGAAAAGTGCCGACGATATTTTACCGTGTGATAAGGCCTTAAGGCAATGGTTTCCAACCTGTGGGGCGCGCCCCCCTAGGGGAGTGCGATACTGTTGCAAGGGGGGCGTGTAGCTGTTTCCAAAATATCATTTTCAAATACAAACCAAAAAAGTCAAATAGGTGTCAAAAAATTAATCAGCAGTATACGTAATCCATAATCCTCGCCGCAGATTTTTGGTGTACAAATGCTAAAACATCCCATTCATACTCTTCTTCGAATCGAAATATCTCGCTTTCGCGTTTGGAGCCGAGTACCGGTGGGGCGTGGAATCAAAAGATAAGCACTTGCAACATCCCGGTTATTCTCGTGCTTACTCGCGCCAAACTTCAGTAAACAGAAGCATCTGATTGTTTCTGTTTTCTATGAACAAAATTAGTTCGTTAGCAGTGCTTACGATAATCACGCTTATATATAGAAGGAAACACTTTGCTTTGGTAACTTCTAAATAAATTAACATCGAGGTAAATTTCATAACAGTTATAAATAGTACCTTATTAACCAGGAAATGTTAATTTAATGTTGAGGTAGTTTTTCGGCACTAGCGCGAAGTGCCAGGGGTATAAACATCCGAAACAATAAAATAACATCCTGTCCGATGTTAACATACTATTTTTCACTATATACTATTTTTTCACTTTAATATACTATTTTTTAGATAAATTAACGGGACGCTACAATTTGTTTTTTAAAGGGGGGACGCATTAACTTTTTTTAAAAAAGGGGGGCGCCGGTACAAAAAGGTTGGAAACCACTGCCTTAAGGCTTTCGTACCAATCATTACCCAACAAGAATGTGAAAACGAAGCATTTTGTATAGTCGTAGCCAGACTGCACATAAAAGTGATAAGGATTAATATTTAATTATAAAACGGCAAGGTAATATTCAGCTATTGTTTAGCTTATCATTTAGAAATTTTCTAAAATCTTAATGGATAGCGTAGCTATTTAAATTATTGTGAATTAAAGCAGTTTTTATAATAGTATTAAACCTTGAAACTTACTCCGGAAGACTTGAAGTTTCATTCTGTATTTCTTCTTCGTCTATCTTTAGTACACAGCTCTGTTCTGGAGCAGAAAGGCTTTCTTCTCCTTGCTGATTAGTTAAACTGTCAACCGGAGTATTTTCCAAGCATACAGTTTTTAAACTAAATGCAAATACAGGAAAATTATTTGATTTTAATTTATGTTTTACAAGTAAATCATTAAAAAAATTTACCTATAGTAGTTTTTACTTTAAAAAAAGGTGATAGCTTCTTTGTCTACTTGCTTTTCTTAAATCATTTTGTTTATATTTATCAGAAAATAAAAATGATATTCAAAACCAAATTATAACTATCCATGTCTCAATAAGCTAGATATTTTCTTTCTAAAAATATATTGAATTCTTTACAAATAAACCATTTAAAAAAATCTTTTAAAATTAACAGTATGATATGTAATAGTTGTTCTTCTATTAACGTTTTGTATTTTGTAGAGCTAAAGAGTGGATTATTATTCATGTACGAGCGTAAGTGCTCAGAATATTTGTTGTAATTCATGAAAGTTAATATGAAAGGTTTTTTTTTTGTTTTAAATCTTAAAAAACTTTTGTACTAATCATCCTCTAGCAAGAATGTGAAAACGACGCCTTCTACATAAATCGCAGTCAGACTGTACATACGATTGATAAGGGTTAATATTTGATTCTGAAAAATCAAAGCAATTTTCTTGAAATTAACCAAATAATATTTAGCTGTTGTTTTGCTTATGATTTAGATATTTTCTAAAATTCTAATGAATAATAGGGCTATTTTAAATTATCATGAATTAAAACAATTTTTATAATAGTATTGAACCTTAAAACTTACTCCAGAGGACTTGAAGTTTCATTCTGTATTTCTTCTTCATCTTTCTTTAGGACACGGCATTGCTCTGGAGTAGAAAAGCTTTTTTTTCTCTGTTGACCATTTAAATTGGCGACTGGGACATTTGCTAAGTATTCCATTCTTATACTAAATGCAAATAATTAAAAAGAATTTGATTCTAATTTGAGTTGCATGCAAATCATTAAAAAAAATTAATTTTTGTGCCTACGTGTTTTACGTTTTTTTAAAAAATTAATAAGAAAGTGTATTCAAAAACAGATTATAATCATCCATGTTTTAATAGGTTATTTCTTCCTCAAAAAACATTGAATTTCATATATATAATTTATATTTTTAAAAAAATCTGTAAAATATCAGAATAATTGCTGTACTGAATGTCCGTTGCATTCTTTCTTGTAATTGCTTCATTCTTGACTGAAATAACTATTTTTTAAAGTATTTGAAATTTTAAATATGATTATTATTATTGATGTTATTTAATTTTTTAAATGTGCGTGTTATTTATTAAAACTCTTAAATATAAAAAATAAATGCTAACTGTTTTCTTTAATCTAAATATCCACGGTGGCCTGATGATAAAATCTGGCTTCGGAACCGGAGGGCTTCAAGTTCTTTACCAGATTCCACAGAAGAAGGTCTAGTGCACTTTAAATGCGTCCAACCAAATATCCTCCCTCTGGTGCTAGGAGGAGGGGGGAGTGCCAGGTCAGATGTCACCCTCATCATCTGACAGCAGTTAATAACTACGAGGTTCGTCCTTAAATAGCTCTAGTGTTGCTTTAAAACGGACGCTAATGTAACTTAACTAAATTTTAATTTAAAAATTGTTTATTTTTCTTTTGCCTTCATTTTTTAAGATTATCTAAATCCAAATGAACCAAACATCCTTTTATTACTTTTTTTATTATATTGCCTACTGAATCTGTGTATTAAATCTGATAACTAACATGTTTTATTCATTTTTTCTAAAATGTTCATTGGCGGACTCTGTCGCGCTTCGTAAGTTTGAGGACAAATTATGATCATGGGCTTCTTGGAACAAATCAATAACTGCTGACATGCAAGAATATTACGCTAGTGTTTTACGCGGCAAACATACTTATCGCTTTTTCTTCATTTCTTGAATAACATAAAGATGCAATTTCAAAAAAGTTAGAGAGAGATCATAATGAAAAAAATTTTTAATCAATGCTCTCTCAATTGAAATTGGCTGATTAACGCTTTTAGAGGAGCAATAAAAACGTATTTATTTAAAAATTGGAATCGAAAAAAAAACTGTATCTAAAAATAAGAATGGTTAGAGGAAAAACAACAATTGCTTAATGTTCAATAATAACTCATATCGCTAAATAAGAAATGCTTGTTGACTAATATGTCCTTTTAAAATATATCAACAGTCTCAAAAATGCGAATCGTTTGAAGGAAGAAATATTATTATTGTTTCTTTGTATGTGATATAAATCTTGTGGCTAGCTCAATAAATTTAAAAGTTACATTTAAATAAGTTTTAAAGTTTAATTTTTAATTTAAAAAAAAAAATAATTTTTTCCTTTTTTTTTTCCTCTTGCACTTTTGATCCAGGAATTTTTAAATTAAAAATAAAGCAAATATTTATATTTTAACACTTTTAATGGATGATGAATAACAAAATGGCTATTCTGTAAAATAGATCCATTCAACTGCTGGCCTATGCAGACGGTGTTGATATTATAGGAAGGTCAGAAAGGGCTGTGAGAGAGGCATTTCAAATTTTGGAAACTTCTGCTTAAAATATGGGACTCGCCATCAACGAAGATCAAACCAAATTTATGGAATTCCCACCCTCAACGATAAATCAGAGTTATTCTACTTATTAACGATCATACCTTCGAAAAAATCGATCCTTTCAAATACCTTGGCATAATGATTAATGACAATAATAAACTCAACACAGCAACAGAATAAAAATGGCAAATAAATGCTTCTTTGGGCTGAAAAAAAAAGTAATTAAGAAGAACTAAGAAAATAAGTTAATCAGTTGAAAAAATGAACTAAGAATTTATAAGACTCTTATTATGCCTGCTATGCTCTATGCAAGTGGAACTTGGACTCTTAACTTGACACTCAGCATTCTCTGAACATGTTCGAGAGAAAGATCCTTAAAACTATTTTCGGCCCAATACTAGAGAGAAGATGTTGGAGAATTAGATTCAATTTTGATTTATAAAAACTCTATTAGCAACCACAGATAACGAGGCAGCCAAGATCTGAAAAGGACTGTTGTGCTCATGAGGAAGAAGAAAATAAGAAGTAATGCCGATAAATAAACTGTATAGTGCAATTCAGGCTTGAATTAAAACTTCTTAAAGTAAAAGTTTTTGCCTAGATTGATTACAGAACAGTAGATATAATGAATACAATGCATAGACATTTTTTACCTAACGCAAGCAATACGGAAATAAGGGAATTATTTTGGTGATTTAAACTGAACTGAATTGTTATTTTTCCTAATTTTATTTCAACTTTGAATTAATCAGAATTAATGAAGGCCGATGTTTTTACAGTGTGTTAATTAGAATTTCTTTCAGAATCATATGTTAATTCTTCTACTACTTTCTTTAATAAATTATCCTTTCAAATATCAGGTTAAATCAATTGCATGTGAAAGTTAACTATGATTTTTTTTTTATTCCTTCAAAGTAGATATTGTTAACTTGAAGACATTAAAACTATTGACTTGAAGACGTCATCCAGGAATGAAATTTGATATTTATTACAACTCCATAAAATTTTTTATTTTCCTTATTTTTTAAACAATAAAATAATATACTTTCAAAAAGTGTTATCAAGTGAATTAATTGAAAAAATTATATAAGTATGTATATAAATATTTAACCACCTTTATCAAAATAGTTCGGAAAGAATTTTCGAATTTGACTGTTCAATTTTTTCATTGCCATTGTCCCGTTGTGGTCACGTGATTTTCCGAAACTAGGCAAGATCTTCTATTGCGGACAATAATAAGCCTCGTCTGAAACCACCTTAACACTAGACGATTGAAAATTTTTCTTGCTCTTTTTTATAAAATCATTAGAAATTCTATCACCATTTCGTTGAATAATTGTAAAATCAAAAGAATTATTTTTGTCCATTTATAATGACTATTAAATGAAAGATACTACTTTAACTAGCATAATTTAAATAATTGAAAACAATAATTGCAAGGGCATTGTTTGGAGAAACTGTGCATATATATAAACATTCTACCAACTTTGTTAAAATAATTCGCAATAAACTTTTGATTTTTCAACTCAGTTTTTCTAACGAACACTAGTCGGTTGAGAATTTTTCCCGCCCTTTTACATGATTCGTTAAAAATTCCAGCACCATTTCGTTGAGTAATTGTAAAACAAAAACAATTATTTTCGTCCATTTATAATGACCACGAAGTGAAAGATATGGAACTATCTTATCTTTAACTAGAATATTTCATATAATTAAAGTGTGAAAAAAAAACTAGTATGAAAAAACTGAAAGTCTTTGTTTTTAGAGAAACGGAAATGAGAAGGTATATATGATTAGGAATTTGTTTCTTTAAATAATTATTTTAAGCAAAATAGATCAGATTTAACACTATCATAGAATGAATTAATTATTTTATTTTCTTACTTAAAAAAAATCGATTTCATCTTCCATAAGCAAGCTCTAATTTACGGTTTAAAAAAGTTTACAGTACAAATGAGTTATATAATGATATAGGCTTTGAATAGGCTTTTGAAATAAAAATTTGAATCATCTCATTCGAAGAATATATCTATAAGAATAACAAAAAGCACAGATGCATAAATATATTAGCAACAATACTAAAGGTTTTTTATCCATAATAAAATAAACCTTTTTTTAAAAGAAAACAAGCAACAAAAGAACGATTACTTTAAAAATTAACACTTGTCTGAGTCATAATCTAACACAAATATACCTATACTTAAATTGATCCAATGTATATATAGAAAAAAAAGATTAAGTAAGATGAAAAACACGAGAAAAATATAGATTCCACTTACTGAAATCAAGGCAGAAGTAATACAATGATCTGAACAACTTTATTAGAATAAAGAGAAGAATTTAAAATGTATAACCGACGTCAACAATGAACGAACTTATTCTTACAGCGAGGTCTGAATGGATTGAATCCTTTTTGCCCCTACCTAGAGCACTGACAAATCCCCGATTCGTATTGGGGGAATATTTCCCGCCTTCTTGAGAAAGGGGAATTAACTTGAAGGGAAAGTAACTTGAAGGGGAAGTAACGACTATAAGTAAATAACTCTTCCCCTAGACCAGACCAGATTTCATTTTACTCTTCTAAATCTTTTACACATGTATGTTAGCAATCTGCCGAGATTTAGAAATTGTCACTTACAGAGAAAGCATTGTAAACGTCGAAAGATTAGAATTCGAGATTTTGACAAATGTCCATGTTTTAGTCTTTTGAGATCGAAAAACACATTTTTGACATTAAATAAATTTGTTTTTCTGATAAAAAGACAATTCAGAAATGCTTTGAGTCATACGAACTGTATTTGGTATAGAAAATCAAGAACAAATTTCTAGATTTTTGTCAAATTTTAAAATAAATCTATTTAGTAGAACTCTTTCAGCTGTTAGAATACTTGTGAATTCGATAACTAAAAAACGTAAAGAGCTAATAGATAAAATTTGGATTTGCAAACAAAATGTTGATTTTTTTTTTAAAACAAATGTTGAACCAAATCTATACAATGGTTGACCATTCATTGGTCGCATGTATATAAACGCGGTAACTCATCAGAATAATGACCTAAATCAGTGAAATTCGGTATGTAATCTTGTGAGTACATGCTTACATATTCCGTACAAATTACAAATCCCGTTTCAAATTGGTTCTAATTGATTGAAAAAAGCGACAAAAATACGCATTCATATAATAGGCTCAGTAAATATGCTAAAGACATGACACACTTGTATATTTCCTAACTATTGTCAAAGAATGTCTTGCATAATATTTTATAAGTTAAACCTGCGTGCCAAATTTTGTCTATATAGCTAATTATACATAGCGGTTATTGGGCTTTATCGTACCCGAACATCCAGAGAGACTGATTTCCTGTGAATGGATTTCGAAGAAATCAAAACTTGAAAGAAATCTACAAATTTGATCAAATTCGCGACCTTATTCAAGGTTCACAATTTAATGCAAAAAGGGGTAGGGGATTGTAAAAGACAGCAATGATTAGCTGGCGAAAGAATAATACGCCATGAACACCATTTGCAGTTGAAAAACAATCAACCACTTAACTGTTTTCCCCGTATATCATACGCACATCATTTATCGAATTTTGATAGTTGTAAGCAAAAAGTAAATCCTTTATAATGATCATATTTCAATATTAAAATTACTTGGAATACATAGATAAATCCAGTATTCAATGTCCATCTGAATCAAAATAAGGAAAAATTCTCCAAATAAAAAATGTCACTTTATTAGAATTTAAAGAAAATAAAACAGTGAAATGGTTGATTTCTATAGGAGTCGAAAAAATTGATGTTGAATTAATTTCCGATAACCATTTCACTTTATCCTTTTTGGATATCAAATGAATGAACAAAATAGTAATTTTTTACGTTTGTCAACATTCTTCTTAACCTCAACTCTGAAACCAACTATTTTTTTAAATTAGTTAATAGAAATCGGTAAGCGAGAAAAGTGCTAAGTCATTCACCTCCCTAAAGCCTTCACTTACTTTCCCTCTTTAAATTCCAGCACCCCTTTTCCTGATTCCAGCCAATAGACGGTCACTCAGGTAAAAGTAAAATCTCCTCCCCCCCTTTTTTTCTTTCAGAAATTCTTAACTCAGATTTCCTTTACAGTAGGGGGAATATAAAGAAGCGTCAGGGAAGAGGAGGTGGAGAAAAGAAAATAAAGAAGAAAAAAAAAAAGGACCGGAGAAGCAAGAGGAATGTTCTTGAATGGCAATGTTTTTCATGAATGGCAGCTAGTATTGGTTGTTAAGAGACAGTGAGGCCTCGCTTGAATCTACATTATTAGCATTCGATTTCCATAAGGAATTAGGAAATTTTACACTCTCTATAAATACAAAATATTGAATATCGATGTTTTTTTGAAATCTTGCTAACAAATATTACGAAGTATTAAGGTATCCGACTACTTTGAAAATGCTGGTATTCGACCACATTGGCGATTTTGTTAAAAAGTGTTTTTTCTTGTAACTCAGACTTTTTTATTTCCAAAACAGTTTGGTTTTTCTTAGAAAAGGAAGATCTAACCTATTATCCAAAGAAATTTTAAGCAAAATTTATTTTTCAGCTAAAATTTGTCTTTAACTTCAATTTCAACTTTCATAAAAATTCTCCACCATTAACATGATATCCCAAAAACCAATCGAGGTATTTACATAAAAATTTCAGAGTATGTTTTAAATAATATAGGCAATGAAATGAACCAAAATTTTTATTGTTCGTGAAATACTTTTTCATTTATAGGTGTTTTTAGAAAAATTAAGGTGCGAATTTATAGAAAAAATGCCTATATACGTATTTTTTACCCGTAACTTCTTTGCATCTCAAAATGTTTCTTAGATTTTGGCTCATTTCATTCATCACTATATTCTATAACTTGTGTACAAAGAAAAATAGGATTGCTGCATTACAATTTTGTATAGAATGTTGACCGTTTTGGTTCAATTTCACTAAAATTTACCACAAATTTTCCTCTTTCTAAAAAAGTATTTTATTCTCAAAAAATGTTTTTGTATTTATAGTGTTTATAATTGATAATACATCTAAAAACCAAAAATAGTTTTAAAAAAATCAAATTTTTCAAAATTTTTCCTTTGAACATAGTCGGTTACCTTAAGTGTTTTAATAATAAATGTAACAATTTTTTTTAGTAAAAACTTATGTTTCCATTCATAGAACATATTAATTTATCTTTAGTCCTGTCGATCCAGTTGAATGGAAATATTTTCGAAATTGTACAGCATTTTGTTTATTTACTTACGAAATGGGATTAATAATACTTAAATTTTGTAACAGTCTTGAAAAATGATCAATAACTGTAAAAAATCTCATTTCGGTAGTTTGCCATCGAGAAATAATATTAAGTGAAATCAATTAATAATTTTGTTATGTTCTGTCGAAATAGAATGAACGGTACGACAGAGTATATTATACGAACAAACAAATACTCATTTCTATGAATTATATTTGCGTATTCTTTTAGAATCGTAAAACTTGGTTTCTTTCAGAATGCCAGTGAAAGAACCTACATATTTTATCGCATGATTCGTTTAATCTTCATTCAGAATTCTCAAATTTAATTTTAGAAAAGGGGATTAAAATATTTTTTTTAATGAATTAAACATAGAAAACATATTTATACCATAATATCGTTAATATAATTGAAAAGATAATTTTTGAAAATTAAGATGATGCAAAACTATTTGTACTACAATGGTGGTTACAGCAAAAATCTCCAAAATTTAATTAAAATATAAAACCTCTAGGATTGGTCTCCCAAAAACTTTCTCGCATAATCTGTAATAAAGTTGTTACCTCTGAGAATGACTTTATTACATTTGCGAACTATAGCTACAAAATATTAGAAATAACTTAAATTCAACTTTTCTACAGAATCTACTGGCTCCTTGGCGAGTTATTTGGAGATTAATCCTTGGTAAATAGATGCGATTGAGATTTAAATGAAATGCTTGAATTGCACATAAACATTCTTTGAGTAGCAAAG
>JAPMOQ010055686.1:5097508-5122946 GCA_026543055.1 Argiope trifasciata
TCCACCATTAACATGATATCCCAAAAACCAATCGAGGTATTTACATAAAAATTTCAGAATATGTTTTAAATAATATAGGCAATGAAATGAACCAAAATTTTTATTGTTCGTGAAATACTTTTTCATTTATAGGTGTTTTTAGAAAAATTAAGGTGCGAATTTATAGAAAAAATGCCTATATACGTATTTTTTACCCGTAACTTCTTTGCATCTCAAAATGTTTCTTAGATTTTGGTTCATTTCATTCATCATTATATTCTATAACATGTGTACAAAGAAAAATAGGATTGCTGCATTACAATTTTGTATAGAATGTTGACCGTTTTGGTTCAATTTCACTAAAATTTACCACAAATTTTCCTCTTTCTAAAAAAGTATTTTATTCTCAAAAAATGTTTTTGTATTTATAGTGTTTATAATTGATAATACATCTAAAAACCAAAAATAGTTTTAAAAAAATCAAATTTTTCAAAGTTTTTCCTTTGAACGTAGTCGGTTACCTTAAGTGTTTTAATAATAAATGTAACAATTTTTTTTAGTAAAAACTTATGTTTCCATTCATAGAACATATTAATTTATCTTTAGTCCTGTCGATCCAGTTGAATGGAAATATTTTCGAAATTGTACAGCATTTTGTTTATTTACTTACGAAATGGGATTAATAATACTTAAATTTTGTAACAGTCTTGAAAAATGATCAATAACTGTAAAAAATCTCATTTCGGTAGTTTGCCATCGAGAAATAATATTAAGTGAAATCAATTAATAATTTTGTTATGTTCTGTCGAAATAGAATGAACGGTACGACAGAGTATATTATACGAACAAACAAATACTCATTTCTATGAATTATATTTGCGTATTCTTTTAGAATCGTAAAACTTGGTTTCTTTCAGAATGCCAGTGAAAGAACCTACATATTTTATCGCATGATTCGTTTAATCTTCATTCAGAATTCTCAAATTTAATTTTAGAAAAGGGGATTAAAATATTTTTTTTAATGAATTAAACATAGAAAACATATTTATACCATAATATCGTTAATATAATTGAAAAGATAATTTTTGAAAATTAAGATGATGCAAAACTATTTGTACTACAATGGTGGTTACAGCAAAAATCTCCAAAATTTAATTAAAATATAAAACCTCTAGGATTGGTCTCCCAAAAACTTTCTCGCATAATCTGTAATAAAGTTGTTACCTCTGAGAATGACTTTATTACATTTGCGAACTATAGCTACAAAATATTAGAAATAACTTAAATTCAACTTTTCTACAGAATCTACTGGCTCCTTGGCGAGTTATTTGGAGATTAATCCTTGGTAAATAGATGCGATTGAGATTTAAATGAAATGCTTGAATTGCACATAAACATTCTTTGAGTAGCAAAGCTCTAATTTTCTAGCAAGTCATGAGTATGATTATTATACACATATTTATATGCAGCAGTTTTTTGTGTTGAATAAACTTCCATTTTTGAAATAAATACATCCTTCTAAATTTGTGACAGAAGTCTTTCTAAATTGAAGAATAAGCTCATTTCTGCTAATTTTGCAGATGAAAACGTTAAACATTTTATATGTTTTATAAATGAATGCAAGAGAAACATTTTTGCTCTTTGTGGGATGTATAAAAATGTAATTTTTTTAACATTTTATTATAAACCTCCACATAAGCGAAAATGTTTTCGTATATTTTTTAAAACCTTATTTAAAGAAACTTTGTAACTGGACGTATATACTTATGTGCTATATTTAGAGAAATAAAAGTTTTTTCTACTTATTTATACTAATATTATAAAAGTGAAAGTTCGGATGGATGGATGGATGTTTGTTACTCAATCACATCAGAAATGCTTAACAGAATTGGATTAAATTTAGAGCAATGATAGAATATAATCAGGAATAGATCATAGGTTAGTTTTTATTCCGGTTAATTGAGTGATTAATTTTTTTATTCATTAAAAACTAACTTTCATGCCAAAAAGCTAAGGCCAAATCCCGTCAAATATGAGGAAGGCTCCAGTTTTTTTTTAACTGAGAGGAGGTTAGGCTTAGGAGAATTTCGTCCGATTATTTCAAACGATTCTATTTATTTTCTTTGTGTTTGGTGTATTTAAAATCCAATTTTGTTAATGAATTCCTTCTATTCATTCAATTCATTCTAAAGTACTTTTAAATTAAAAGAGAACATAATAAAAGAAATAAAAAATTTCTAATCTGCATTGCGCAACACCAACTGGCGTAGGAAAGTCAGACATGTGCGTTACGCCAACTGGCTTTGAAAGTTTGCGTGTGATTGTTGATAATTAAGTCTCCATTTGAATTAAAAGTTTAGAAATTATGTGTATAATACTGTTGTAGCTGTCTCAATCCCGATCAATAAATGAAATGGATTTTCCCTAATTTTAAAGAAATACGGACTTGATTTGCTGTTTTGTTTTATTTTGGGTATACAATGTAAATAAACTGTTTTTACGTTATTTGTGTGTTTTTTTTATTAGATTGTATTTCTGTTATACATCTATCGTACATGCTTATACTTTTAAATGTATCGTTTTTAGGTTAGGTTGGGTTTTTTTTATTTGTCATTATTTGATAGTTTTTCGTACATATACATCAAAATATATATATGGTGTAAAATTCCGTTTTGCAATTACAGAAAAATCGAGAATTCTTCACATTCCCGGCCTGTTCAGAAGATTTTAGTATTACAATTTATTTATTTATTATTATATTTTACAAGGTACAGGAAATTTGCTTGAACATGATTCTTACTTTTCTACCTTTCATACACATTTTCGGGTATCAAACACACTGACCAGCACTCCACTGTGTGTGTTTCAATAATTTGTAAAATACATATAGCAAGAAAACAAACGATTAATGTTGTCCAATATCTGCCTTTTTGGGTGATTTTTCCTTAACAAAACTCTCAAATAGCAGTTGCAATGCAGTCTAACAACATAAACATAATTTGAAAACATCAAAGAAAAGCTTTCAAGCAATTTCAATTTGATTATTTCATAAATTCTTCTCTGATGAAACATGCATACTCTTTTACGCTTATATGTGAGGTAAAAATATTATTCAATGCAAATGATGGACAAAGTTATGAATATAAAAAGAAAACTATAATGGTTAGTTGGTTAAGGGTTGAGGTGGTTGGAGGGTTAGCGTAGGGATCAGCACTGACGAAATTGCACTAAAAAACCATAAATACACACGCCGACAATAATATAAACAAATAAAAAGAAATTTCAATGATTTTTAAAACCTTATTTATATTTACCAAGATTCAAAATTAATGCTTATAGTTTTACTGAAAACTTGTAAATATAATATAAAAATAATAATAATTAAATGAAGAGGAATTAAAGCATGTGTCTCTAATTTTTTATCTCTAAAAAATAAAATGCAGATATAATTCTACTGATAAGCCCATCAAGTAAAGACAAAGACAAATTAATAACAGAATGATATTTAAAATCAACCCATAAACAAATCTCCAGTGTTTCAGTAAAACAGAAAAATTTGATCAAATGCCTAAAATATCATTCAGAAAGAAATAACTATAAGCTCATAAAAACTGGCAAAGAACTTTTATTTTCTAAAATAGCATTCACATCATAATAATTTTACATTAAGTATATTAATACTCAGATTTGTTATTTTACTTAAATAATCAAATAATATGCAATATACACTGAAGTGACAAAAGTCATGGGATGACTGTTAATATCGTGTCAGTCCTCCTTTTGCCCGGCGAAGTGCAACAACTCGACGTGTCATGGAGTCCACAAGTCGTTGGAAGTCCTCTGCAGGAATATTGAGCCATGCTGTCTGTATAGACGTCCATAATTGTGAAAGTGTGGATGGTGCAGGAGTTTGCGCACGAACGGACCTTTCAATGATGTCCCATAAATGCTCGATGGGATACATATCGATCGATCTAGGTGGCCAGATCATGCGCTGGAATTGTCCGGAATGTTCTTCAAACCAATCGCGAACAGTTCTGGCCCGGTGACATGGCGCATTGTCATCCATAAAAATCCCATCGTTGTGTGGGTACGTGAAGTCCATGAATGGCTGCAAGTGATCTGCAAGCAGCTGAACATAACCATTTCCAGTCAGTGATCGGTTCAGTTGCACCAGTGGACCGAGTCCATGCCATGTAAAAACAGACCACACCATTTTGCAGCCACCACCAGCTGGAACAGTGCCTTGCTGACAGTTTGGGTCCATGGCTTCGTGGGGTCTGCGCCACACTCGAACTCTACCATCAGCTCGTAACAACTGAAATCGTGACTCATCTGACTACGCCACGATTTTCCACTGGTCTAGGGACCAGTCGATATGCTCACGAGCCCAGGAGAGTCGCTGCAGGCAATGTCGTGCTGTCAGTAAAGGCACTCGAGTCGGTCTTCTGCTGTCATAGCCCAAGGAAGACAAATTTCGCCACACAGTCCTATCGGACACGTCCCTCGTACGTCCCACATTGATTCCTGCAGTTATTTGACGAAGTGTTGCGTGTCTATTAACATTGACCAATCTACACAGACGTCGGCGGTCTCAGTCGTTAAGTGCAGGTGGTCGCCCACTGCGCTGTCCATGATGGGATGTGATGCCTGAAATTTCAGACTCTCGGCACATTCTTGATACTGTGGATCTCGGAATGTTGAATTCACTAACGATATCCGCAATGGAATGACCCATCTAGCATTCACGAACATTCTAGCTCGAACTAACATTCCACGTTCAAAGTCTGTTAATTCTCGTCGTGCCGCCATAAATCACGAAAAACCTGTTCACATGAATAACTTGAACACAAATGAAAGCTCTGGAAAATGAACTGCGCATTTATACTTTTTCGCTGCGATACTACTGCCATCTGTATATTTGCATATTGCTATCCCATGACTTTTGTCCCTTCAGTGTATACAACAGTATAATAAGTTCCATTGTTATTCATTTATAGAATGGAAATTTTCTGAACACTCTTAGAAAATTTATTTGAAACGATATGATAATCAAATAGATATACCACTTCTGATTATTTAATAAAAGTCTCTGTACTATACAAATCAATAAAGCCAGTAAGTCACAATACTGAATTAATGACCCAAATAAAGTTTTAAAAATTAAAATCCGTGGCTAATATTATCGATTGTGGTTCCCATTTGGGCAAAAATTACATTGAGATGCAATTTCCTAATCCTTGTAGAGTGACCGCGATGGCCTGGTGGTAAGGTCTCGGCTTCGAAACTGGAGGATTTCAAGTGTGAAACCCAAAGAAACGGGTATGGTGTATGCTAAATACGTCGGGGGTTTATTGGTGCTGTGTGAAAGTTTGAAGAGGTAGGTGTCAGCTCAGATGTCGTCCTCGTCATCTGACAGCTGGTCAAAATTTCGAGCTCCATCCCAAAATAGACTTAGTGTTGTTTTAAAACGTGACGTTAAAATAACTGAACTGTACTGACTCTTATAACAAGGAAAAGCAAAATTATTCTAAAACATTAGTAAGTGACAAAGGATCATCTAATTTTTAAGAGCATTATGATATGAGAAGTTTTATTTATTAACATCAAGCCACCATCATATAATCAAAATACAGCTTAGCATTAATAAAAGGCAAAACATATAAATGCTCATACAAAAGAAAAATATGGCATACATGAAATATGAAAATTACAATGGAAACAGATGCGCAGACGGTTGGAGAATCATTCTTAACTTTGAATATATCATTGTAGATATATATCTTAGCCTTTTATCAAGTGAATGAAGTAAAACATCGAACTAATGGTATATAATTCTAAAAAACACGTAAACAGAATTTTAAATGCAACTTGGCTTAAAAGTACATAACATGAAGCATGCTTAAAACCAAAGTTACTATTAAATAAGTTAAAACACTCGTAATACGTATTTCGATACATGAAATTCCAATAAAACCAATAACCCTCAAATGACATTTTTAATAGAAAATATCTTAGAACATTTCGAAAAGACCACATCCGCTAATTAAATTGAATAAGCGAAAAATAACAATAAAACTTATATGAAGAATATTTTTTACTTTTGCTCTTGTTTAATATAAAATTTGAGTAGCTGAACATTTATATATCCATCCGATTTTGAGGAATGCAGAAATTAGTAGAAATCTTCGTCACTTCATTCTTTTAGATTATTCCTTTTTTTAAAAAAAAGTTTATCGTAAAAATATGAGACATTAAAGAATTGTACAGCACTTCTATCGATTCGATTATATACGTCTGTATCCAAGAAATTGATATATATATATATATTTGAATTTTGTTTTGTTTAGAACATATTTAATATTTTTTGAAAAAAGATATAGCTATAAAATTATCATTCGAATAATTTCAATAAAAAAAAGACACAGTAAGTAACCGATCATTACTATAGCATCTAAATTATATATTCATGTATGATATTTCATTTGAATATAAAAATATAATGTTTCAAATATGATAATTTTGTTCTATTCAATTTACAGATGAATTTCAAATTTATACGAAAGAAACAACTAACAGAAAACACATTTTCTCCTACTCACAATATTATCTGATATATTAAAAATAAACTCACTTGTCAGGCATATCAAATATATTTTTGGTATTGAGCAGTTTAGTGGAATTCTAAAATCCCCAAATGGGGGTCGGGGCAGTTAATGGGTTAATCTATGGTCTAAAAATAATTCCTTAATTGATCGTGCTCAGATTTGATCGTGTACGAGAGCATGTACTAGCATTTTTAACTTCAGATTTGCATAGATTCTTATTTTTACAACAAAATCAAAACTGCCGGCAGCAGATTCTTTTCTAAAACTGTATAAATTCAGAATATTTTTTCACGGTCTCTTTTTCCTACTTTCTGCCTACCGATTCTTACACTACACCATTCTCACTAGGTCTTGGACAAACAGTCTTCATATAAAAATTGGACTATTTCTTTGAAATTCTTAAGAATAAAATTCCACAATTGTTACTTTAAATTACATATATATTCTAGGGGGCCATTCGCCAGCCATTATGTTGTCTGACGATCGTCTGTTCTAGCTTGCAAAATGTTTTGCGTCTCTGATTATTCATTCAATGTTGGAAGCTTAAACTTTCTATGATGACAACAAACATTTGCTGATCGGCCTATTTCTGATTCAGAACTCAAAACTCTACAATGAGAACTTTCTTTACTTGTATCACCAACATCTAAATATTGATTCGATTTTTCATGTTTTCTCGCCAAGATAGCAGTTTCAAGAACAACTTTCCTTTTCAAATTAACAATTCTCATCCGATAATTCTTCGCTCCATCTGATATCATGGATGTCCCATTTTCGATGAGGGAAAAATGCAGGATTAGCATGTGCATTTCGTAGGTATTCGGATAATTACTAGCCAAGTGACGAAAAATCCCCATTACACAAAACTTTACTTTTTGTTACGACCTCTTTGTGAAGTGAGATATAAATACTTATTTCGTCGTAATAATAATTTTCACTAATTATTTCAAACAATACAGGCAAAACTAACCTCAAATGTCATAGGCCATTTGACTCGCTATCTGTTAATCTCAAAGCGAAAAAAACGCAATGTTTAAATCAATTTTTAGATATAATTCATAGATATAACGAAACACAAGGTTCAATGTCGTAGAGCCATTAAAATATGACATAATATATGAATTGTGACGATAAAAGGTATATTTTCAGTACAAATAAGAAATAAAAGCTTTAGATGTATTACGACGCCTTTAAATTATATAAAGATATCAGTAAATAAGCATGAAGATAAACTCAAATAAGTTTACCCCATGTTATTTTCTTGTCATCAATAGAATTTATAATGGCGGGTTATGAAAATATTTCAGCATCTGTAGTCTAATATTGCCAAAATATGAACACTTTAAATACAGTCGTCACCGATCATTGACACTACCGCGGATAAGTCTGTCAGTGACCTATTGACCCTGGAGCTTTTTTAGAAGCCCTTAGGATAGAAAGGGAGAGTGACTGTCACTGAAGGGGGGCGTCTTCCTGTTATTGACCTGCAATAGTTTGTATGTATTTAGAATCTTCGAGCAGAGGGAGAACTCTTCAATTGGAGGGCAATACTCCTTTTTTTAAAGTAATACCGCTGAATTTGAAAGCAAAAATATCCTCAACCCCATCTGCTTTTTCCTTACATGACATATCCAAAGTGACACCCTTTTCATGTGCATACCGATCAAGATCAAAATAGAATCTCTTAAGTTATTCCTCTTAATATGGTTAACGGGGCGGAATGACCAACTGGACATTGTGGTCATTCATCATACTCTGTACTGTCACAAGTTTAACTCCGCCTCCCAAGTAATTCTTTGAATGTTATTTGGTTGGGTATTAAATTTGATCCTACTCCTACTCTGTGATGTCAACTGCAGAACTTCCTACGTTTTCATCCTAATGACAAATTTCAAGATTTTTCATTTCTATATTGAAATTTCAATTACATTTTTTTTCATTAAACTTAAAAAAGTTGGAATTTTGAGTTACTCTCCCATACAAATGGCATAAAAAATATATTTTAAAAAAATCTCTTTTTTAATGCAATAAAAAGTATAATTTTTTATTTTCTATGTTCTGATATTTAATTTATAATTCATTATGACAAAAAATTAAAAAAGTTTTGAATAAATAATTTTTAAAAAATATTTGTAAACTGGGGTCAAACATATGAGTTTAATTAACGTGAGCTATCAATTGGCTGATAGATTAATTTTGTAAATATTGAAACAATATATTATTATTGAAAATATGCGAGTAAACAAGATTACCAAATTCTGTCACATGAAATTAAAAAGAAATTTATTCCAAATTCAGTTTTTATAAATAATGAACAATTAAGTTAGGTAGAAATGTGTAAAAACTGGACAAAAATTTCGTTTCAAAACCTTTGCAATTAAAAAAATAATCCTACGCGGGATCGAGCTTATAATTTCTAAAACCTTCTGCAAAAGAAAATATTCCTTTTACATGAATGCGAGATGTATCTACTTTTTCTTAATTCTATTACAGAAAATAGAACAGGAAGGTACTAAAATTTTCAGGCTAAAAATAATTTTTTAAATTAAGTTGAAATAAAAATAACTATTAAGTCTCAGAATTGGAGAACCAAGTGTTCTGTCAAAATATCATCTTCTATCTATTTCCTCAGTTGCGAAATTTGCTAATACTTTTATATTGAATTCCATTAAGAAACTATAAAGAAAAATTAATTTGTTGCAAACTTCATTTTAAGTGACGAAATGAAATTAACAAGATTTTCATGTTCGGTAACATACATAAAAACTCAATGATGTGCAATTCAGAGAATACAGATACCTCAGATTTCATGGAAGCTAAATATCAGTGCGGATTTGTCATTTGCTGAAGTACAAATAATAATTTGATTATGATGCCAAAACCATTCCTTCTTATTCAGCCACTGAAGGCCAGATTGTGAGCGTCCCATAGGTAAGTTTTATTCTCCTCTTCTTCACAACCCTAAACAAAACCCATTTAATTTATTTTTTCAAATCAATATTCTTTATGTAGAGTTTTAAAGTGATAAATATTGAAACAAACTGAAATAGCAAAAATTTAAATTAAGAGTCATTTTCCAAAAGATTAATTTCATCACGTCACGCATCGAAAAATTAGACATTTGAATTTGAAAATAATTTTAGTTCATTTCTCAAAAACATTTAAAGTACTTAAATTAGTGACGTTAACTGGCCCTGTAGACAGATGATTTAATGAGATAACTGTAAATGAAAAGAAAAAAAGTCAGACAGCTGAAAAAATAAATAAATAAAGGGAACTATAGATATAAAACTATAGATCAAATAAATTTTAAAATACGAGAAAAATTCATGGGGATTTTTCCGAAATTCAAGTTAAATCTGATTTAAATTTGACTTTTACATGGCTCTTGTAAAAACAAAAAAAAATTGTATCCTCTCGAAAGTATTTAAAAAAATACATGAATAAAAATATGGAATATTTGGGACCTCCCAAAGTGGGGTAATTCTAGTGATTGCCTACTACAGAAATTTTTTGACCCTGAATAAGGTGAGTGTCCGAATAACTAGCATAACAGCAATCCAAGGCTGAGTAGCGACCTTGCCCGCAGTTTCAGAAGGTCTTTAGCCCCACTTCCTCGGGTACGTGTCATATCTTACACCTACAAAGCCCTCTTCGACCACGTGGCAATTTTTTTATAATTTAATTACTAATTAATTAATATAATTAATAATATAATATAATAAATTAATTAATTAATATATAATTTAATTAATTTTATATTTAATTTTTACCACACCAGTAATTTTATTGTACTTTCTGTTTTTAAATTTTATTTCATGTAGAAATTTATCACAAGAAATATCGCAGCATTAAGAATCTTGCTTTTTCTGAGAAGTAATTTTGTTTTAAATAAGGCTTTATTTATGCATAAAAAATAACAGCAATGATTATAAAAAGATTATAACTTGAGGAATAATACAAATTATAATTGAAAAGTTTTTAATTTTTTTTAAACATTTGCTTTGTTCGACTTCATTTTACACATGTCCGTTTAGTAGTATACGTTTCATTCAATTACCGTAAAACTTCTTTTAAAAAACAGGTTTAATAATAAATTATTAAGTTTATGTTTTCGGCTATTAGTTTATTTTATTATGAAATCAATCTAATAATGTGAAATTTGGCTTCCAATTTCAGTGAGATACACTTTACTATATATAATCTTCTTATTGTTTATTGGGGCTGGTATTTCTTTAGACAGTTCTTACTGCCTTTCAATATATAAATTATTAATTATTGCAAACAATCATTCCTTTTAATGATATAATTAAGTGCTTCATTATCTTTAATTAAATACAAAAATAATTAATATGGGCTATTTCGAAGCTATGAAAATCTTCTTCATCCTTTTGGGATGCTTTTCTCCTTGTCGGAAAATTTTTATTGTCAGGCTAATATTCTCTTTACATTGTTCATTCTAGAGTTCATTTACCATCTGCGCATTTGAGCATATGCCAAGGGACTGTTATTTCGTCAAAAAAGAAGGGATGAGAGGGAGTCATGTGTTTACATTTAGCAATAAGATGAATTTGAATTATTCGCGGAATAAGAAGGCTTAATAGCTGCTAATTTTTCTGCGAACAACTCCGTGGTGAAGTATAATAGTTCACCCCTATTCAAATTTTGAACTCACCCTCGCCTTTATAAATGAATACAATTACTTCGGGTTAATTTTAGACACTAAATTAGCAATTAATAGTCATATTTAAGAGGCTCCCACCAAACCTACCACTGTGAGGGTTAAACTCAACAGCTTAATTCTTACATGGGGCAAACTCTGGATTAGGCTCAAGCTTCTGCTCTACAAAGCTGTTTAGTGTTCATGTATGCCTCCGAAATATGGGGGGTGGGGGGCATTTCTGTCCAAAACATTAAGAAGCATTAAACATTATGAAGTTTTCCAAAATAAATATTTGATGAAGCAGGACCAGGGTTAATACGCCCTGGTACGTCAGTAGGAAAATACTTCATGATGACCTTTAAATTAAACCCGTTTCGAACTTATTAAAAGAACATCAATTACGTTCTTCGAAAAATTACCCCAGATTCATAACGAGTCACCAGCTGAGGGTTGTTGATAGCATCTCAAAAGAGGTATTTTTTAATAAATTCTTTTGTCTGTAAAAAAAAAATGACAATTTACTGACTTTGCTATTATTCTGGTGAATTAAAATCTCTCAAAATCATTTCTATTTCGGCCTTTGATATCTAAAATAAACTACACAAGGGAAATTTCTGGATTTTTTTTTCAAAATAACTAACTAAAATAGTTAAACCAGTCCCTACAGTAAAAGGATTACAGTAACGTAATTTCATTAAAATTCTCTTTCCCCCATAAATAAAAAATACTATTCTATAATAGTAATTATATCACAAAAATATTAATCTAAGAATTCTACCAAATTTCATAACCGTAGATCTTTATTTGCTCATCTAAACAAGTTTCAAATGATTTTAATCTTTTTCTAAACATACATTACAATGGCCTAAATAATGATGAAGAGGTGCTCTTGACTACTTAATCACACCCTCGAACTCCGAAACTTCATTACGTTGCCGTTTGTCGAACAGAGCTGGGATTCTTATACGAATAATAGTTCCAATTCTAGGATTTGTAATGTAAAAACAAGTAGAGAAGTGATATTAATCGGTTATGTAGGGTGAATTTAAGGTTACAGATGGGATACTAATATTTTATATTCCTAAAATTGGGACTATTTTTTTCAAACTTTATACAAAATAAATAAATAAAAAAGCAGGCATTTGGAACTCTCAAACCTGGACGTTTTAAAGGGTAAAATAAGATTTTCCAAATATCAGATATTCCTTTCACCACTCTTCTTTTCACAAAACAGGTCGCGTTCGCAAGTAGCTTAAAGGAATTTCCCCCCAACCATTCCAAAATGTGAGTCGTCTTTTGTCCGCAATGGGCATGGGGAACTGCGATCCTCTTGGGGTGCAGTAGAATCACTTGACTTGAAAAAGGTTTACAAACAAACAAAAAATTAACAAGAAATATTGAAATCCTTATATGAGCTATACGTTGTACTTATCTTTTTTCCCCTTCTGCTTTAAAAAAAATATTTTTCAGTTTATTAAATCTTGCTCATATTTTTGCTAAAGGTTACTTATCATCTATTATAAAAAAAACTATATTGTAGATGGTAAGCAAAAGAATAACCAATACTTGTAATTCGTTCTGTGACTGGTAAATAGTGACCTGAACCATGATATTTGAAATTTGTTTTTACCAATATTATTTGAAATATTTAATGAAAATTACTATTATATCATTGTATTTATTTTACACTTAATGGTGAAATGGTGACAATGAGGGAAAATTAAACCATTTATTGATACAAAATTAACTGTAAATAAGTTTAGAATAATATTATTTGTTCATCATACATTCAGACGCATCGTTTGTGGCAGCACTAATGAATAACGTTCCGATTTGTATTCCTTTTTCTGGTTACTGATTTTTTTCGTCTCTTGTTTAGCAATCGTCTGAATATCTATAATAAATGTGTTACATTTGCAATTTTTTTTTTAACTAAATAGCTGTGGGACGTCCAGTGATATCAGACGAAGAAAAAAAGAGGAATTTGCCAATTTGAAAGAATAGTTTATCTTGAAGACAACGCATTGGCGACAAAACATGGAAAATGGAATCAATGTTTAGATACTGGAGATATGAGCAAGGAATGTTTTCATTGTGGGACTTTGAATTCTTAATTTGAAAAAGACAGATCGGCAAATAATTGTTGTCATCATGTAAACATTAAGCTTTTAACACTGAATGGATAACCGGAAGAGTTTAAAAGCTTGATCATTGGAGTTGACGAACATCGGAAATGGCGAGAAAAAGCGAGTAAGGGGTGAAGCTCTAGAGTTCTCTTTTTTAAAAAAATAACTGGAAAAAATTTCGAATTGAAAATTATTTTTCATTTATTATTAAGAAATCTTTTTTTTTTCTTCTGAAATTTAAATGTACGGAGAGAGTATTGAAATAATATATATAAAAAATCATGATGAAATGAATGTAAGTATGGTACTTTATATAAATACCTGGACAATTAGATATTCTAGTTCACAAAAAAAATTAATTAAGAGGAATTAGTCAATCAAACTCTTTTTTTTATTCTGTCATGGAATAATAGTTGGGTTAAAAATCAGAATTTTGCTTTCCTTAACACTTTCTACAAGAAGCCCAGCGGCGTAATATTCCAACACAGATCCGAGATTTGATCCTCGGGCAGGGTCGACTCAGCCTTTCATCCCTCCCGTGAGTCGAGAAAGTAAGGATCAAGCCTGCTTGAACACTAAACATTGGGGGTTCCTAGTCAGGTTGATCACCTAACCAGGACATATGTATGTCTTTCATCCGGTAGTAGGACAAATGCATACTACCATTTCCGTAAGTTCATAAAAGGCCAATAAATCATGCGTAGCTCTTTGAAAAAGGGGGTAGGGAATAATAGGTCAAGGTTTGCTAAAAACATATTCTCTGTTGGCAAGAGTATTTGGTGATATATTGGTATTTAAATTGGTATTGGTTTTGATGCGTAAATATAAGGAAAGAACTTTTGTCTCTATGTGTAAATGCTGGCTCTGTACCCACCAGGCCGTTTGCGTATCAAATTTGACAAATATATACTTTGGAGGGTAGAAAAGTGATTGTTGGAATTTTTAGTTGGAATTTTAATGAATCAAAAAATAAAACAAATATTGACTTTTTTTCATGATAATTTTCTAAAAATTTGCTATAAAAAAATAGTTTTTACAGCATCTTAAAATTTAAAAAAAAATGCATATAAAAAACCGTACGTAAGATTATTTTATTTTGTCTTTTGTTTTATTAAGAATATTTCTTTCTTTCTTTCCCCCCCCCCCCCTATCGTTGCTACCAGAATACGAAGAATTTTCCAGGATGAGTAGATTTTAACATTAGATAAGTCTGTAATAATTATTTTGATATTTTTTCCACTGACGAATGCGATTTAACTTCAGAATGAAACACTGTTGGAATTTTTTTTAAATGCCCCCACATTAAAATATTGCAGCCTTTACCTGTGACGTAATTGAAAAAACTAGTATTTTGTGCATAAAATATAAGAAGAAAATGGAGCAAGTGCGGAGCACAATGGAGGTAAAAAATAGCGTAAAGGTTTTGAATAATGTTATATGTATACATAGCAAAATTTAAAGTTCAAGAACGATTTGTTGTGGAAGCATTTGAAATTTTTATCAATCATTAATCATACTATCTGGTCGCCAATTTTAAATATACGACTAAATGCATCAAGAAAGCTTGCATTATTACACTTGAATTCTCTGATCTTGAATTCATTCACGATCAAAGTATGCTAAATATAGTTCTAAAAAAAATCAATTAAAAGAAAATCTGAAATGGAGACTCCATTTAAAAAATTACATCTTAACTTAACTATTATCATCACAAACGATTATAATTGTTTTAAGTTAAGAGTATCATTTAAATATATATTTCAGCTAATTAATAGCACATGGTCAATCAGAGAATTTAACAATTGATAAATTTTCTACTCATTGAAATTAAATCTGTTCAAAGGTTTTGAATTTCTGGAAATAAAATAAATAAATAATTCATATACAGATGAAATAGATAACATAATGACCCTCATATAGTTATGAAAATATACCTTATTTTATATTTAAACATCTAATATTCTCGTTTATATAAAAACTTTATATACGAATCTTTATATACGAAAATATAAACAGAAAATTTTAACTACAAAACATACAATGCTATCTTAAGATCTGTATTCCTTTTACAGAATAAAAGTCCGCAATTTAAAGACTGATAAACCAATAAAATTAAAGATTTCTTTAAAAACCTGTAAGACAATTTATATTAGAGATAATGTATTTTTTGTGTTCAACTTTGTCCACCATTTATATTTTTAATTGCGTTTATAAAGTTGATAGACGAATGCTATATAATAAATATCTGAAAACTGAAAAGGAAAATTTCATTTAATTCTTTCACTATCTTTTAATTTAACCTCATTAGTAAGGTTCTTATTTGTCAATACAAAATATATCAAGAAAAAAAATATTACAGGTTAAAATCGCAATAATTATTTTTATTATTGCAATAATTTGTAATTTTATAATTTATAAGATTAGTACATTGCCATATCCAAAGAATTTTAAGATATTATGGTTTAAAAATATAAATGACTTTTTCTAAGCAAAATTTATTTTGGTTGATATAACTAGTGAATAAATATTAATTTGAATTAAATCTAGATGTAGAAATAATATATAATAAGAATGAAAAAATGGCAAATGCTGTACTCAATATTTTTGCAAATGTAATTTTGCTTAATATTAAACAAACAAAAAAAAAAGTTTTTTTTTTTTTTTTTTTTTTTAAAACACGATTGAGACTAAAATTAAATTTTTCACAATGGCTCGAAATAAAATATTTATTATCTTAATTTTTTATTACTTTAAACTGATGAAATGAAGTTATGCCATTGAAAATAATATGAGGAAAATAAAACGGACGAAACTTTATCTAATAAATCAAGGAAATAATTATCTAATAAATCTAAGCTCAAGTCGGAAATCGAAAATTTTCCGAACAAATGGTAATATCATATCGCAATCGACCAATCACCAGTAAAGGCAATTTCCTCAACAGTTTTTGTTGCCATTCGCAGAAATATAAAAAAAAATAACCGTTTGAATGGAACTCATCAACGACGGTATCACAATTCACTCATAATAGTCAATGACACAATGATTCTTCTAATTCATCAACTAAAACCTAAAAATTGTTCGTTTCGTTCTCTCTCTCTCTATATATATATGAGTTAACAGCTCCATCTGAAATTTTATTTGTAAACTCTTCCACACAAGCAAATAAGATTAATGTAATTTTCTAGAGTAGATTTAGTGTATCAACTATACGTGAGTTTTCTGTATACAATAACATTTTCACCGCATGGGAGAAAGCTTATAAAATGAATGAAAGGTTTTCCAAAAGCGCTGAAGTTTCTACGAAACATTGTAAAATCAAAATTAATTAAGCCTTTTTTTTAATATGGAAAATTTATTTCATAAATATGCGATTGTTAGGAACAATCTTTTAAAAGTCTTAAATTAAATCTTAGTGAAAGTAATATACATTTATGCACATTTTAAAAAGATTTCTCCAATATATATTATAAGAATTAAAACTCGCTGATATATTATATGTTTCATGAGTTATCAACATTAACATTAATTAAAAGGTTATTCTCTGTTAAAAGAAATACATTAAATTCTTTACACATAATTGCTATTACATAAGTTACTAACTGGGGTTTTTTTTTTGCATCCTTTCATTTTACATCCAAATTGTATTTTGTTGTTGTTTTTCCATTTGCATTAGAAGAAAAGGGGAAGCATTTTTATTTTGATTTAATGATTTAGTAATTTGATTTAATATTAGTAATACACTAATTTCACAGTAAATGAATGCTAAATATTGGTAAGAATATTTTTAAACATTTGGTGCAGTACTAGTAAAGAGCCATTTTGGTAGTAATTTTAAAATATAAATGTGATCTAAGAAATAATTTAAATTATTTTTTGTGCATAGTAGCATTAAAGAATTAATGCTCTGTTAAATATTCCTTCAAATCTTATACAAAATACCAAACTTCAGCTCATGTTGTGACAAAAATTATGGCTGTTACATAAATAGTATAATGCAATTTTTTTATTTAGCAATATATCAATAGGAAATGATTCATTTAATTTTAATAAAACGATTACAAATTTTTATTACGGAAATATGCTGAAAGTTGAGTCATATTTTCATGTATTATGATTAAAAGTAAATTACAGAAATAGAAGTGAATGTTCACTTATATAGTTATGAAGAAATAAAACATTCTTTAATGTTTCAAATGTACTTCGTTCAAATGTAATTCTTTAATCTACAAAATTTCTTTAATGTTACAGCAGAAGTTTCTCCTGCAGAAGTCTGACTTTATTTCTTTTGATAAAGAAACTAATGTTTTAAATTCATTTGCCCTTGAAGTCTTGTATTGATCTCGACTGACTTCTGCTAACTATGGGCTCATTGTGAGATAACCAGACTTTTTCCATACCAAAATATCTGCAATTTAAAAATAAATAAATTACTTAAGAACGTTTAAGTCAATGGGCACATTCAAACTTGTCCCTTAAAGCCATTTCTGATAAATATAATTAAATTTCCAAGAGATTTGAATCTACTATACAGGAATTGTAATGTCAACAGACAAAGAGATTATTTAAATAATTCTAATCGCGGGGGGAGGGGGGAGAGAAGGGAGAAGATTTTTAAATAGGTAAAGTTGGCAATTGTCAAGGAGCCCCACAGCTCATGATAATTTTTTGTAGTTGTAGAAAGGTATTAATTTTATATTTTCATTTAATGACAGCGTGCCCTGCAGTCAAATTTATTAATTCATAATCATAAATTAATTAATTAAATAAATTTTGGAATTTTATTCTAATAATATTCCGAATTGACATTTACAAGTTATTCATGGTGCTATTTTAAAGAGAGAGAGAGAGATACATAGATATCTCCTGCTGCTGCAGAATTGCTTAGATTATAAAAAGTTGGTTAAAAAAGGTTAGATTATAAAAAGTTGTTTTCAAAATTTTGCTTCAAATTAATTTTAGGTTTTGACTGTGCACTTTTTTTATATGCCCAGTATTGAAATGGAATTTTTAGAAAGGGACTTGTGACTTCACCTTTCAAAATTTACAATTAAAATTGCCGGATAAAAATTTAAACTAAAATCAATAAAAAATTTGGAGGGAAAAGGGTGTTTCGAGATTTGCATGTTTAAAATGGCCATGAATTCTACTGGAATTAGAAATAATTACGTTGTTTAAAAAAACGCATAACTAATCAGTAAACATTTCAATAAAGGTGTAGGTGCATATTGTTGAAAAGTGTATTGCCTGAACTTCATTCAGTACAATTATGACTTATTTTATATAAAAGAACGATTTTTTTTAAATTAAAGTTTCGAAGAATATATACAATATATATTAATGTAAATTTATTTCTTCATATATTAATGTAAATATTTTTCAACTCTATTTTATATTTTAATAGTAGATTCGGATTATGGTTTAATAAATGGTGCAACTAGAAGAAAATTAAATTTAAATTCAGCTAATATCACCTACAAATTTACGCAGATAAGAATGATCAGTTAACAAAATATTAATGTACTTCTGATTTAGTAAGGTGCTTATTTTATGCGCTGAGTACTTACAATATTTCATGTGCAAAATACAAAGTCATATAATGAACAAATAATTTATCTTTATCAGAGTTCAGATTTTTTAAAAAAATTAACAACTTTGAAATTAAATCTACAATGATAAATAGAAAAGTTTAAATTTGTAAAGGCTATCTGCTCTGGATTTTTTATTAAACTGATATAGCATGGAAAATGAAAATCCGTGATTGGAAGCATTTCTTACTACTTACGCCATTCCAAAAATTGTTTTCATACCTTTTCCCATTTTATAAATCGTTTCAACACTTTTAACATCATTTAGATGTACTTCATACTTAAGAAACTATCTTTTATTTAAAAAATGTTTCTATATTTAAATAACATATATTTCAGTGCTCGAACTTATTGAATTAAACAATTGGAACTAGAAGAAATAAAACAAAAAAATGATGAAACCAAAACTTTTTTGTTTAATGCAAATCGTTATACTTATGTAAAGTAATGCATTTACTAAAAACTAGATTATTGTTTCAAAGTGAATACAGTATTTATATGAAAAGAAATATTATTCATCCTTGATATTTATCATATGTTTTTGAATAAACTCATTGAAAAGCAAGTCATGTTTCATAAAAAACAAAGTGGAAAGTATTCAGATAATATCAAAACGCATGAAATAGTATTAAAGAACCAATCATTAAGTTTTCGAAATTGTGTTAAACATAATAAAGTTCCTCTCATCTCATTACGGGTAGCGTGTACTCCTAGCATCACTTTCCAAGATGGCTGGTGCCGCATTTAATCCATTTATCTTAAGTGGCAATTTCTAAATTTACTCTGATCTTGTTAATCGTTATTCCCATAGTGTATGTTGTATAGAAATGAGTGCAAGAAACAATCATATTCTGGATTATTGTATTAGTTCTATATTTACAATATATATATAAAAAAACATACGAATATATCAAATCCGTTCACGACGAACGACACGACCTTCCTACCGCGTCCCTCGTCCTTATCCCTTGGTCCCTTTTAGAAGCGTTTCACCCCCACGGACATCACGTGTCCTTTGTCCTGACCGATTTGAAACTTTCCTTGTTGAGAGTCGAGGAGCGGGAGTCTTAAGGTGGGTTCAGATGAGGCTTATAATTGTCCGCAATAGAAGATCACGTCTACTTCCGGAAAATCACGTGACCACAACGGGACAATGGCAAATGATTGTCCCGTCGAGACAAACGTTGTCTGCGTTGTCTCAAGTGTTTCTCGAGGACAATGCCGGGACAACAGCAGAGAGACGTTTGAGGAACAATAGTAAGCCCCGTCTGAACCCACTTTTACACGTCCCCTCTTGGAGAAGCACATTGTCACCAAAGAGACAATGCTGTTGAAACTTGACGGGGTGCTCATTTTTTACCATTGAATGCATCATCTCTTACTGTAACGAGTTCACCCTGCAATAAAAAAAAACAACGTTCCAAGTAGTATTTGGTTTCTATAACCAGGAAGAGTAGGAAAGAGGTGGGAGAGCAACTGATATACTGTTCCCAAAGAAAAGAAATAGGGAAATATAAATTCAAAGATACAAATATGTAAAAAAGAAATCAATTATACAAAAAATATAGGTAAAAGTAAAACAACAGATGCACAAATGCTTTCATACAGTTCCTGAAAGTTTTGTTCCCTTACTGTTGCAATGGCAATCTAGATAAAGAGTCTGGATTCGTATGTTTAGCCAGTTGACGGTAGTCAGCGCACAGTCTGATATTACCTCTTTTCTCTGCAACGCACACCACTGGATGCACTCATTTAGATGAAGACGAGATTTTCGTCCACGTGACTACAAAATGTTCGCGTACTTCATTTCCAGCTCTTCTTTTAATTTGTTTCTACAACCATCAAATCCTTCAATGTGTCGAAATCCTTTACGTTGACTCCGTCTAACCATTCTTCCAAGTAGCTTCTTAATTCAAAGGCCAGATCCTTCCATGAACTTTCTACTCACTTCTGATGTTATACAAACTGCAAAAAAAGGTTTCAGCACTCAATTTAAACCTTCGTTCGAGTATTTCCTTAACATACTCTTAAACGTTTGATTCCTCTTCGGGTTCCCTTGCAATTATTTGAACAGCATCTGACGGGAGAAGTGGCATTAAATGGGTCATCCAATCTACTTGATCTATCTTTAGCCTTTTAGCTTGACACTCAAATATGACTAGGTAAAGATTTATATCATCATGCTTTGAATTAAATTTCGGAAGTATCTTTTGCAACTCTAAGGATCTATGCCTGTTTATTTCAATATTCTCTGATATTATCGATTGAGTTTCGATCGAAGTTTGCAATTTAATTTTCTCTAACTCAAATTGCCTCTCTCTTTCCTGTATATCTAAACTTTCATTCTCTTGTCTCCTCTCCATAATGCCTTCCAAAACATCTCTTACAAATTCTTCCTCGTATTCGTTGGAATTTAATATCAACTTTCTAAGATTAGGAATCGTGAGATTCCCATCAATCTCTTCACCTAATTCCTGAAGATCGCACTTTCCAGCTTTAACTAAAAATGCCATTATTCTTATTCAAATATATAAAGTATTCTGCTCAAGGAATGAATGATATACAAATAAAACTTAGTAAAAAAAATCACTACTCTAGCTTATACTAAGCTGGACGGTATAGCTTAAATACCTGTATGACTATTATCAAACTCAAACTAGAATATTAAATCACAACAAACAATGGTTAAATAATGAAATTTAACGAATGATGAAATTAATAGAATTTAACAAAACATTCATTTAACTTTAGCAATTAATGAAAATGTTAATCCATACGAATATTTCTGCAAATTAATTATGTATCAAAATCATAATCTAATTCATCAACCATACTGACAGAGATAAATAACATTTATTTACCTTATTAAAATAAACACAACATAAAAAATGAATGAAAATAATTTACACTTAATATTCAATATTCAAAGACATATATCTATGACTAAAACAGAGTTTCCTGCTACACTTTTTAAGCTTGTTGCCTAAACGTAATGACCATCCAATAATGATTATGATAATAATGTAATACTAGGTACATTAGAAATACACGTGGTACAAGAGTAGTACTATAGATCACTCGATATGCTATCGTTTAACTAATTTCAATTAATTCAAGAAAGTAATGCTTCTTTCTGCAAGGTCTTTAAGATTATAAACCATTTTTATATGATATATTATCTATGAAAACACAATTCTATGACATTATATTATCTATGAAAACACAATTCTAAGATATTATATTATCTTCGTCTCAAAACACGCTGTAACGAAATCTCCTTAACCAATATTTCATTGACGCTGTTGCGATGAATATTGGAAGAAATGTAACACTGATGTGTTTTAAACAATTTAGCTCTGACATGTTTTGAACAATTTAACACTGACGTGTTCTAACCGTTAACACTGATGTGCTCTAACTATTAACACTAATGTGTTTTGAACATTAGCACTAATGTGCTTACAACAACAAGCAATGGCGCTAACCTGCACGTTTCTGAGACAACGATGAATATTTTCAATTCAATGGGGAAAGCACAATGATAAAAGTAAGCTCTCACCTCTAACCTTTTGTAGGTGGCATTCAAGTTGATATTCCAGCATTTTTCCTTGGGAGGATCCTACCGACTAAGTCAGTAAAGTTCCTCTCCTCTCATTACGTGTAGCGTGTATCCCTATCGTTACTTTCCAAGATGGCTGGTGCCGCATTTAATCCATTTATCTTAAGTGGCAATTTCTAAATCCACTCTGATCTCGTTAATCGTCGTTTCCCATAGTGTATGTTGTATAGAAATGAGTGCAAAAAACAATCATATTCTGGATTATTGTATTAGTTCTATATTTACAATATATATATAAAAAAACATTCGAATATATCAGGTCGGTTCATGACGAACGTCACGACCTTCCTACGGCGTTCCTCGTCCTTATCCCTTGGTCCCTTTTAGAAGCGTCTCACCTCCACGGACATCACGTGACCTTTGTCCCAAATCTGACTCTTTGAGATAATGTTTGAAATGTTGCAGCCACTTCTAAAACTGATCCTTTGCAGTAACACAGCTTCCTTGTAAAAAAAAAAAACACTGATTGACAGTTTTATAACACGTACGCATATGGGTGTAAGCAAAAGTTCTACAATCAGGCAAACACACACATATTCACCGTTGCTGTTGTTAGATATAAATGTAACTTTCAGGATTTCTTTTTTTATTTTCATTTTGCATTCCTAAAAAGTATTAAACTGCACTC
The DNA here is from genome assembly GCA_026543055.1 of Argiope trifasciata. Taxonomy (NCBI): domain Eukaryota; kingdom Metazoa; phylum Arthropoda; class Arachnida; order Araneae; family Araneidae; genus Argiope; species Argiope trifasciata. The sequence goes on from JAPMOQ010055686.1 coordinate 5,120,720, forward strand.
AGTGACAAAATAGTCCAATAAGGATCAAGATCTACTGTGCCCTTATCAGATTTCTTGATCTGGGATACAGTAGTCCTTGGTCCTTATTGGGCTATCGTGTCATTGAGTGCGCAGTTTAACACTTTCTAGGAATGCAAAATGAAAACAGAAAAAGAAATTCTTAAAGTTACATTTATATCTGCTAATAGCTACGATGAATATGTGTGTGTTTGCTTGTATGAGTGAACTGGCTCTCTACAGGCCAAATCGTTTGATATAAAGCAGCCAAATTTGACACATTCATATTTTGTAAAATCAAATGTAAACCTCGGCGAGATTTTTAAAAAATTTACATTAATTTAAAATAAATTGGTATTTTGGAGGATTTTTGCAGTAACTTGAAAAAAAAAATTATTGCAATTAAAAAAAATCAGAATTTGAAAACTGTTTTTAATGGCACCAATTAAATAATCTCACAAATTCTTCTTGAATTTTGATGGGTTTTGAATAGTATTTTTTTTTTTTGTCTCATTTCCTAGAATAGATTCTCTATTAGAAATATTCGTATAGGGGAGAAAATGGTTAAATGTAAATATATTTTGAAAAAATATTTTTATTTATAAAAGTATTTGCAATTTTATGATCTTAATTACTTATTTTTATAGCTGTAGGTGTTCATTTGTTATATGCATAAAAAGCAACCAATATTTTTGCAGATTTTAGATCCTGAAAAGTTTTATCGAAGCTGAAGTTATTGAAAGATATGTAAAGAAGACATGCACGAAGATGATGATGATGATGATATGTAATAGACTGTTGCAACTTGCCTGGAACATTAGGAAATTTGTAAGACACATAGAGCAATTTGTAAAATAAAAAAAAAGATACTGTTCTTTTTTTTTATTAATCAAAATTCATAAAGCGTTTAGTAATTACTATCACTTAACAGAATGACCGCTGTTCGAATTTACGCGGTCAATCGTAATTGTTCGAATATTGCATTAAAATGAGATACTGATGTAGTATATTATCACTTATAGTCGAGATTGCTACGTGCGTTTCCTTACACTAGAAGAAAGACTTTAAAAAAATAAATCTAGATATTAATTCAACTTCCACTTCTTCGCTCTTTTTTCCCTTTCTTTTCTTATTTATATTCCTTTTACCTTCGTTTCTTATTAATAATATAATCATTTTCTTTTTCTACTGATTCTTTATCAGGTGATCACTTAAAAAATTTCATTTTATATATATATATATATATATATATATATATGTATATATATGTACAATAGCTACGAAATTTTAACTTCTAGCTTCAATTTTGTATCTTTATAAAATATGGTATGTCACCTTTGCGAGTTATTTGGAGGTTAATCCTTGATTAACAGATGAGGTAAATAGATCTGAAAACCCTTTTCTATATATATAAGAAAATTTTACTATGCCTATAGCCATATCATAAGTACAAGTAATAAGAAAAAGTTTTATTGCAATCGGATGAGTGGTACAGCAGCGCATAAGAGACATTCAGACAAACATTCGGTTTTACTTATATGGATTGCATAATTTTACTATGTCTATAACCATTCCGTAAATACAAGTAATTAGAATTTTATTGCAATCCGGTGAAAGGCACGGTAGCTCATAAAAGACATACAGACAAACATTCATTTTTAATTACAATATATAGATATCTTCATTATTTAATTATTCTGGCTCAACTTCTATTTATTTTATTTTACGTAGAATTACAACTATTAAAAACTATATGGTTTTGCTCATATTCTTGATTTACTTTCTAGTAATGCTTTTTTTCCCATGTGTTTGTCGTTCTAAATTTCTGTATTTTCACCCTGTATTTTTTTTCATTCACCTATTGTCACTTTATACAATGGGACAGATAGATATTGGCACATTGTTTTGGTATGTCTATGTCTGCTATAATACTATCCTACTCTGTCATCCACCATTTGGACATTGTGATTTTTTTTGAGCTTATGTGTGTTACTGCTTTCTGTACGTACTTTACAACTTAATCGTCTGAACCCAGAAATGGCTTGCTAACTATTTAATTCAAATATTTTATTTTAGTCAAATGAACTATAATGTAAACCCTTATTTGCTGCCCATACTCTGGTGGTGACTGTAAGCCTTTTATTATATAAATAATGGTTCAAGCCTTCAAGTTCATTATATAAATAATGGTTCAAGCCTTCAAGTTCAATATATAAATAATGGTTCAAGC
>JAPMOQ010055686.1:5122956-5145726 GCA_026543055.1 Argiope trifasciata
ATAATGGTTCAAGCCTTCAAGTTCAATATATAAATAATGGTTCAAGCGACCTTCAAGGTCTTACAGCTTGTCGGGTAGGCGAGTCGTCATGGTGTAGATCAAGGTCAAGCGAATGATAGAAACTTACGTTTTACGCTGAAAGAAATATTATATACCCTGAAAGAAATACTACGTTTATAATGTACTAAACTCATGAATATACGTATCAAATTATTCTTCCCTACCCTTTAACTTTCATACACATATTCGTGCTTATTATGATGAAATTACTTAAACAGAGCAAAAGGGACAACCGATTTTGTTTGTCTGTTCCCTTGTTTGAAGTCTTCCTTCCCCCGTTTAATCCCGGGGATGGGGGGATAATTGATTCAAAAACGAAATGCGTCTACACGAGTTTGCAAGATCGTGAGACGAGTACCTTTTTCAAAAGGATTTAGTTTCATTGATAAATGTTTATCGTAACTCCCGCTAAAAAATTCTCGGATTAATGAATTTTATGTTGTGAATTTAATGAATTTTGCGTCGTGAATTGGTAGATAAAACGGGATATCAAGTAACTTCTGTTAACTACAATTATTGTATAGAAAAGTAACATTTGAAATTCGTAAATGGATTTGAGAAGCTGCAACAATTGATATGGAAATGTTTTCTGTCTCTCTCTCTAAATTACCGAACGACTAAAATTTCCATTGTGCAATCAAAAGGCGGAGAACATTTAAGTGAATCATTGATAATTTCAATTATTACTAATTGTAATTAAGTAAATTATTAATTTAAATCTTTTAAATAATTTAAAATAAATAATCTTTCGGTGATTTATGATGCTCACTTTAATTGTGAGTACAACAGTTAATTATAGAATCTTTTGAGAATGGCCTTTACTTCCAGTTTGAAACATACTCTAAAATAAAGAATAATATTTTGTCTTTTGATTCAATAAATGAACTATTTGGTAAAATAACAATGTCGAAATTTTCATCACCGTTATTTTATCACTTCAATTATCTCCACCAATCATTAATTTTAGGTATTGTAGGATTTTCAAACCATATGACAGCTCAGTCTTATACCGTTAGTTACAGAAATAAAACTCTGAAAAGATGGAAAAAAAATCAGAAGCCCGGGCAGTTTAGAAGCTAAATTAGCATATTTATTGCGTGTGCAAATATAGAATATAATTTTGACAGTTATTGAGACTATGGAAAGAACCAACATTTCTCTGTTATGCTTCTGGAGATAAAATACCTCCAGAGGCATAACAGCGAAAATGATTGAATGCATCGTTTTTCTCTAGCAAACATGAGTATTTTCCCCTTATTTCCCTTTGGAGATTTTGTTCCGAAAGGGATTTTTTAATAGGGATTTACAGAACACGTGCCCTTGTGAAAAGAGAAGCTTAGATCTTTTGACACACCTTCCGGCGCCAGGGGTTCGGACAGGGCCCTAAGGAGATTTTAAGAATTTGTATTCTTATGCTTATGGCGGGAAAGACAAACAAAGAGAAATTATTTAGAGTGCGTGCTGGTAACAGTTGAATAAATAAGTGAGACTTGGATAAAAAAAATATAAGACAATTTTAGAATAAAATAGAGAGAGCTAATTTAAGATGTAGAAAAAAAGAAAAATTATTCGAATTCAAATCAATTGAGAGATATCATTATACAATCGGGCATCAAAGAAAACGTAATAATGCTGTTAGTAATATTGTTAAACTAAAAATGATAAAAAAAAAACCAGTCTAATGAATTTTCAATGGCATATTTATTGCAACTATAAAAACAAATAGCAAAAATTATAAATTAATTCATTTTGACCAGAAATTATGGCAAAAAATAAAACAAAACAAAAAATGACGCACCAACCAAACTCGGACGGATAAAATTTTAAAAACTAGATAATATTTCAAATGAATTAGTATTCTGTATGTAATCTCCTCATTTTTATAACCATATGTTTTCAATATGTTTATGTAACCATATGTTTCAATATGTTTACGGATAGATTTCCCCAATTTTTCACAAAAACTGTGTTCTATATTTTCCCATTCCTGCAATAATACTCTTTTCAATTCGTCTTTACTTGAAATGGCGTATAAGGAAATAGTTTGCTCTTAATTTTCTTAATAAATATCGCTTATCTGCTTCTCTGAAAATCTTGTAGTGGGCTGTCTTAGGCTTATTTTCCACCTGATGGTTTTGAAGAGTTTTATGATATTATGAACTGTTGAATGACTTCTGTCAACCATCTCTGATATTTCTGCAACAGACTTTTAATCTTCAGCATGCTTAATTACTAATTTTTTAACACAACTGTCGTTTGATCCCTTTGCATTAACATTTAATTAAAGTAATATTTATTACTAAAGTAAATGACTCAGATGGAAAATTATCCTGAACAGTTATAACATTAACCATAAATAATTTTTACTCTGGCAATAATTTTTACTCAGTGTCGTAATTATTTAATACTTAATTGTGAAATATTCACATCTGCCTAACGGATTCTTTTCCACAATTTCTAATTTTTAGCCTAAATGTTTATTTTTTCATGTTTAAATTGTTAAATTTAATTTATAAGTAGAAGGAGGGGGTGTTTGTTTTTGGTTATGCAATAAATTTCATAGTTAAAAGAGCTTTTTCGTTATTTTTTTAATTCAGTTCAGATAAAATATTTTTGCTTAGTAAATTTTTTTCCCGATATTGTTTGAGTTTGGGATGGGGCGACTGTATATATGTATGTGTCTGCGTGCATTTTATAAAAACTTAAAATCTTTATAATGGATTACTTTAAGAAGAGTTGATTTCAATACGTCACATAAAAAAGACGCAAAATTTAATTATAAATGTTTTTTATACAAAATGGTTAAAATAAATAAATAAAATAAATCATATAATGAAAATACAAGGTACCCCTCTCCCGAAAAAATGGCACCAGTCTTTATTTTCTTATCTTTTGCGATTAGACACTTACTACTCGTTTAAAATTTTATCAAAAAAGGTACTCATATGTTTAAAAATATTTTGATTTCAGAAGAGGGTGGTTATTTAAAGTTAAAAAAAATTCTTATAAAACTAAAAATTCTTATAAAAATTTTATGCTTTATTTGTAAAATTTTCAGTGATATTAAAAGGCAAATTAGATAATTTTTTTCATATTCCTAACAAAAACTTGATCGAGTTTTTAGTAGCAATTTTCAGGGCAAATATATATATTACAAAAGATTACAAAATTTTTCGTTAACAACGACAACAAAAAATAACAACATAATTTCTTTTAAAGTGTATACATGATCCAATTCAGAATATAAATTCACACATTTTGAGTACGTCTGCAAAAATCTTCAAAACATGTACTTTCAAAAATAGTTCATATATAACAATTATTAAAACTTAATTGAATAGCTCATTATACTGTTTTACAAAAAGGAACTAACGAAAGAGTTCTAAATATGTTCGGCCACATATTTTAAGAACATTATATTCGGTTGTGAGCCTCATGTACAAAGGCAGGAATTAATTTCTTCCAAAAGTGATTATTTGGTAGATTAATAATTCTTTCTCTATTAAAATGATATCCTTCTTTCCAAATTACATTTCGCTGAAAAGAAGAATAAGATTTGAACTGCAATAGAACCAATTGAAAAAATTCTAATCTCCGATTGAGTAATTGTCCATGCAAATATTCGCAAAGTCAATGAACACAAACACAACACAAACCTTTAAGCTGAAACATCCGCTATACTATCACTTTTGGATAATTATTCGTTATCTGGAACCAGATTAATTTAGAAATAAAAGCCAAAATCTTAATTTCCGTATGTATTGTTTCGAGGCTAATTTTTCTTTTTCCTGCTTGGTAAATTAAGTATCCTGTAATTTGTTATCGTTAAATCGTTATGCTGACACATCTTGAATTATTTCGGAAAATTCAAAACCAATGTTGATATTCTCCTGCAGCTAAGTCACCATTACAATTTCATTAGAAACATTTCCAAATGTTCTTGGTTCTTAGCCTATTCCACGAAGATTTCGAAGGTTACTGTGGGGTAAACACTTGAAGATCGCCATGGAGAGAACCCTTATTTGTTTATTAAAATGCTTGCAATCATCACCAGAATATGGGCAGTTAATAAGGGCATACATTATAGTTCATTTGACTAAATTAAGATCTTTAAATTAAATAATTAGCAAACCAATTCTGGGTTCAGAAAATTAAGTTGAAAAGTACATATAGAAAGCAGTAACATGCATAAGAATAAAAAAATCACAATATCCAAAGGATGGAAGACCTAATAGATATAATAGTATAGTAGATATAAACATATAGTAATATCAAACAATTTACCAATATCTAAAATCATAAATCTCTCCCATTATATAAAGTGAAAAATGGGTGAATGGCACAAATACAAAATGAAAATACGAAGTATATCTAGAATGACAAACACATAAATAAAAATGCATTATTAGAAGTTAAATCAAGAATATGATCAAAAATGCATAGTTTTTAATAGCTGTAATCCATCATAAAAAACAAACAGCTTGAAGCCAAGTGTGCTTTGATGGTGAAATACATTAAATACTGCTGCGAATAAAGACTTTAATTTTTCTTATTCACCATTAAAGCATTTCTCTTGGATATCTTAAGTATTCCATTTCTCATATTTCTTTCCCCTTCCTTATAAAATTGAAGCTTCAACTGTCCACCAATTAAAATGAAATCAGAAGCTGCTTTAGGAGATTTCTTTCAAGTTGTAAGGATTGGATACAGTACTAAACCAATATTTGCACAGGACAGTTTTCTACTTTGAATAAGTTTATAACTTTCTTTTACATTAAAAAAATACCATATATTGCATTTTATTCTCTTTATGATTGACGGATAGCGAGTAACCTGAACTACAACAATAGAGCTTTGTTTTGCCAGTATTGTTTGAAATATTTAATGAAATTTATACGTAGTAATAAGTATTTATAATGCACTAGATGGTGAAATCAGGTCATAAAAAGAAAAGTAAAATTCTCCTTAAAGCGAAATAAAACACAAATAATTTTAAAACAATATTATTTATTAATTTTACTTTTATATACGCCACTTGTCTCAGTACTAATGAATAGCTTTCCAATACGCTTTTTTAGAGAAAGGGGAATTTTTCGTCTCTCTGCTGGCAATCGTCTGAATACCTAAGTGACATAATCGTTAACCCTGCATTGTTATTCCTATTAGAGATGACATTCATGTGATTTCAGCGATATCAGATGAAGAAAAAATATAAAGAAAAACTAAACAGTTTTAAGAAAATTGGTATTTAATTTTTTTAGCTTAAATTTTTTTTTTCAATTTTTAATTCTAAGGAAACAATTAAAATTATGATTCTACCGAATTATGAAAAATACTAAAATGTTTCGTTTCAAATAAATAAATAAATTCGAAATTGAGTTTTTTTTATCTTAACATTTTTAAAGCAATTTAAATCCTTTTGTTTTGCTGGGAATCATTCTTTTCGGAAATCCCACTAACTTAAGGATATGCATGATTAGAGGACAACATCGGTGTTGGCGAGTGACAGCGAGCAGAAGGTGAAACATTTTAATTTCTTAAACATTTCTAATCAAAATTTGTGAGTAGATCTTATTAATTTATGCCTAATTTTCAGTATTGTTCTTATACTGGTAAACCAATCAAGCTTACAAGAAATATGAAGATTTTTGGGATTATTGTTGATGACAAATTAAATGGTATGGCCCATTTAAGTAATATGGGAAGCAAGATGACTAAAATTTTAAATAGAGTTGTTGCCAAGTACAATAGATGAATATCGGGAAAAATTGTCAAACTTTTATAGAAAAGAGAGCTGGAAAGTAAGTTAGTATATGCAGTTGCCGCTTGGTGTTAGGGCATTAGACAAAGGCAAAAGATCAATAGCGTACAACTGAATAGAAATAAAGAAGGCTTTTCGTACAATATCTACTGCAGCTCTACAAATAATTATTGGACTTGAATCAGTATATCTGATATGTGATATTGAAGTCACTTGGTATTGAAAAGTCATAAAGATATAAATAATTGAGAGCTCTAAAATGATTAATTTTGAAAATAGATATATTTACCCCATTAAGAATGAAAAGATGTAGTGTGATGTTTCTGTAGTGACAGCTCCTCATTCCATCTACATAGATGGTTCGACAATATATGTACAAAATGGTAGTGCTTTTTGTGTGTTTGAGAGAGAAGATAAAACTGAAAAATTTTAGTATAGACTTGAAAACCACTGTTTAATTTTTCAAACAGAGCATTTTGTAATACGGCAAGCTTTAAATTGGAAAAACTATAATTAACCGTATTTGCATTATCATTTATTCACCGACAGCCTAAGCGTAATAAAGGCTCTTCAAAAATTCAACTCAAAAAAGTATTCAGTAGAGGATGTTAAAAGTCTGTAAATGCTAATATATCATTAAACAGGGGTAAAGTCCACATTGGCATCAAAGATAATGAATAAACTGATCTGGCTGCCAAAGCTGCTTCATTTAACCCTGCAATAGATTACTACATTGGGGAATCTGAAAGAACAATTAAATCTCTTCATCATAAAATTCTCATCAATGAATGGCAGTCAATATGGGCAAGTAATGAAAAAGGCTGCTTTACTTTTAGTGCCAGGTAAAAAGATATAGATGTATTGACACTTAATATTTAGCCCAATTAACTATAAACCATGCCCTATGCGCGTATTATCGTAAAATATTCAGCTTGAGAAACTGTAGTTGCAGATAGGTAATGATTATGATGACATTTCACACTACATTTTCCATTGCCCTATTCTTCATCCTTTGAGAAAATTTATTAAACACCAATAAAATATTTTCCAAATTCTAACAAACATTAAAGTGACATTAGAAGCTCAAACTATCTTGGATTTTCGATATCTCAATGAGAGCAGTATTTTCCAAATTCAATAATAATTTATCCTAGTTTTTCTCCAATCTGGACTAGTTTTGGACATATATTTTATAACTACAAAGAAAAAAAGACTTTTTGTAAGTTGTACCTTGTGGTAAAGCAATTTTGGCATTTCTCTTAATACTTCAAGTGTTAAGGCCTTTTTAACAGTTCAAACTTTAAATGGGACTTTACCATTACCTGTGCATTTCAAAATATGCATAGAGTATATGTCAAGCACTGTTAAAAATGGACAATATCATGTGAGTTAAAGGGAAAAATGTGCAAAAAAAAAAAAAAAAACTCTTTATCTACGCTTTTGTTCCTGATCGTGGACGCTACCATAGATTCACCCACTATATATTTATTTTTTTCCATTTGCTTATTTATATTTTTCTCTTTGCTTCTATTTTTTTTTCGAAGTTTAGACTGCCTATTTTCGGTAATTTTATTATTTACTAATTATGTTTCTACGATATTGTTGCTGTGGATATAAAGCAGGCCCTTTTGTTCGAGCCATTTAGATCTTCTCCACTTATTCTTTTTAGGCCTGCTCCCTTTTTATTTTCAAAACTTTTATTCATTTATTTGCATTTAGCACACAAGCATATGAATTTTTCTTTGAATCGTCAGTTCTTTGATAGCTATTTAAACGCTGTTTTTTAATTTTATTTATGAGCTTTTTACCTGGGTAACGCCACTTTTGGCGCATACCTAATCATCATCAGAATTCATAACTTTGAAACAAAACATCTTTGAAGTGTTGTAGGGAAAAACGTGGAACTTTTTATATACATAGAAGGATGAAACAGAAACATTTTTCAATTTGACATATTGCACTCTGGGGGATGTATAAAAATCTATCTTTTTTAAATTTAGGATTATTTATTAGCAAAGATGCTATTATGTTTTCAAATAACTACCCATCCTATTTATAGAAAAGTTTTAATTAGAAGTGCGTGGCTGGAAGAAATGTTTAGAAAAATAGAAACAAGTTTTATTTTTTCTGTATACTATTTACACAAGAGAACAGATACAGTGAGGGGATATTTTTTTCAAATAGTGAAGCAATATGTTTTTTAGAATTATGAATCTACGTATTAAACAAATTTAAAAAAAGGTAACTAATAAAGAATATTGTTAAAGAATTAAAAAAATGCTTGAGTTTAATTTAAATTAGTTCAAATTACATTACATTTCTAGATTCTAACTAAGTACAAGATCAAATCAGAAAAAAAGTATTGTAAAAAGTCCTCGAGGTATTAGTGCCTTTCAACGTTATAGGATCTTTAAGCAATAGTCTACTTTCTCTATTTAATAATCAGGCATTGGATTAAGGAAATTTGGTCATTACATTTGAGATTAGAATTAGGAGGGTTGAATTTCAGTTGCACATCTTTTATTCAAAATGGTAAGTGGACCCATCCTTTGAAGAATCTGATAACATGTTTCCTTCCCTATGAGCTAAGGGGCGTAGAGCTTACGAATACCACCTGCTCTTAAAATTACCCTAACACGTGCTTACCTGTGATAATTTCTCAATCATCTTTAACTACGTTATCTCAATATAATTTGTGTGATTATTATATTCATTTAAAACCACATACATTTATGTATTTGGCTGTTTTATCAAGTAAGTTTAATTCGTCCTCTGCTCTTTTATAGATAACTATATACACTTACTTATTTTCAAAATCAATTTTTAAAAATATTTATTGTATGCATTTCTCGTTTTCATTATGTAAAAATAATAACTTTAATCTCGCCACATTGTTTTTTCATTGTTTTCTCGCCACATTTCTATTTTAAGAAATATATTTGAAATTGAAATGAAATGCTTGCCTTTTTATTACAATTATTGGAATTATAAGTATAATGAGATTTCTACGGAATTTTAATTAATACGAAAAAATTTCCTTATTTCCTAAAAAAAAATTAAATTGAGCTTCGTGATTTTGATATTTTTTAAGTATTTCGGTTCTTTTTGTTATTGAGAGAATCACTCCTTATGGAAACTCCACTAACTTGAGGATCTGCATGATTACAGGACAATATCGGAGTTGGTGGACGGGTAGGTTTGAAGGTTCTTAGTGTCTTAATTAAATATTCTATCTAAATTTGTGATAAGGGCCTATAAATTTTAAAATAAGCATAGTTCTAGTAATGTTGTAGACAGAAACGTAAAGCTTTATGTTAAAGTAAGATATGTATTTCATCAACTGATATTTTACTATTTAGGGGATGGGGATGTATAAAAACTTAATTTTTTAAAAACGTTTCGTTTTCAATTACCAAAGAGGCCATAATGTTTTCATGTAATTATCGATCCTTTTTCATCAGACTTTGTAACTGGAAGTACATTCCTAAATGCAAAGATTAGAGAAAAAAAAGCTTGTGTTATTAGTTTGGGATAGTTTGTATACAGTCGGTAAAGGTGAATGGATATAATGGCAAAATATTTTTTTAATTATAAAGCTGCTGAATAAAAAAACTAAAAAAAAGGAAATCATTAAGAATGTTGTTAGGATAAAATTCAATAATTTAAATAATACTTGAGTTTAGTTTGAATTAGTTCATATTAATCTGCATTTCTAGATTCAAAGAAAGTACAGAATTAAAACATAGAAAAAAATGTATAGTAGAAAGTTTTCAAGTTATCATAGCCTCTTAGAAATGTTGGACCTTAAGGCAGTTCCCTACTTTCCCTATTTAATAATAAAGTATTGGTTTAAGGAATATTGGGTCATTCCATTTTAGACTAGAATTAGGGGGTTAAATTTCGGTGGCATTTCTTTTACCCAAAATCGGAAGTCGATCCATCCTTTGTACTAACTGATCACGTGCTTCCTTCATATACGCTAAGGAGCGAGGAGCTTAAAAATTCAATCTGCTCTTAAAATTATCCTACCACGTGTTTACCTGTGTTAGTTTCTCAGAGTCACTTTTTGTTATAATATCTCAATATAATTTGTGTGATCATTGTCTTCATTCGATATATTTGTGTTTCTTCCTGTAATATCAAGTAAGTTCAATTTGTTTTCTGTTCTTTTATGAAAGTTAAACACACTTTATTATTTTCAATTTTTGAAAATCATTTTGAAAAAAAATATTTAATTTTTTTTACATTTCTGCAGTGTAATAATTATAATTTCAATCATTCGCTGTATAATTTTTTGTAACAAAATTAATTAATTTATTTAGTTTTTGCAATAAGTGGGAATTTTATATCAGTGATTAATTTACAACAACACTTTCTTGTTGATTTGTTTAAATGTTAAAATAAAAAAAAATTTGTATAAAATTTCTCGCATTTTTTCTATGAAACAAAACAATTAATGCAGTAAATAATGATTCTTCCATTATTTAAAAGTTAATTTTTAAAAAACTGTCTCATACTTTTTTTGTGTGTGTTTAAAATTGATTAAATTGTGATTATTTTATTAATATTTGTATAATTTCAAATCTCTAACGAGTAGTTAAAAACATTCTAAAAAAACTTTAGAATTAAAAGAATTTCATTTTATGTATTTTATTAGTCTATTATTTAACTTATCTTGCTTCAAGTTTAAAAAGGGAAATTTGAAATCAGTTTTTCTCTTACTTTCTGATATGCTGTAGGTTTAAAATTTGAACACATCTGAATTTTTAAGTATATGAGCTAATAATAATAATTTTCTATATTTTTGTGATTTTATTGACTATTAAATGGTTAGATAAAGAAAATTTTAATTTTGCAGTACAATTTAAGGGCATGAATCATCTTAACCTAGATAATACATATATCATATCCATATCAGTGTAAGCGATAGAATTGAGAGGGATTATTTGGAATATTGATGTTATTGTTACTCCCCTGGAATATTGAGTCGTGTTGTTATACCCCTGATAATAATTGTTGACTGCGAAATTAAGAAGAACGGTTTACATAAGCATATCACATTTAATATTAAAAGAAAAATTTAGGCGTAATTAACGAATAATTTTTTTTTCAAACGTATTTTCATTGCTATTACTTTATGAAAAATAATTATGTATTAACTATCTATTCTTTTATTATTTATTGGTTATTACATTCATTAATTCGGATATGTTTTGGACATAGTTTTACGGGCCACAGTTTTTTCCAGCTATTAAATTCAGATCATGTATCAAGAACATTAAATATGTGTTTTCTTGTTTTTTGCATGACTAGCTACTAAAGTATTTAGCTGGCAAAGTAATTTGAATACCGTAATATTATCGATTGTTGCTAATTTTTTTTAACTTTTCACCATTTGTTTATTATGATGAAGTACGTCTATCTTCAATTATAGTAAAAGTTAATTGAATTCAAACATCAAAAATTTTTAACAGATTGCAATAAATGAATTATCATATTTAATTGTTCCAATTATTAAAAGTTTATATTTTAATTTTGTGTTGTATATACACTAATTGCCAAAAGTACTGAAAGTTTAAGGAATTTCACGTTTTTTCAAGAATAAGTCCCCTAAAAGTAATGTTTTAAAAATTTTAAATAAATATTTTCGGATATAAATGCGGTGTAGAAATTGCAGGGTGTTGTTTCATCCATTGTAAAGCAATTCTTCTGCAGCGATTGTGCCTTCCCTGTAGTTTATTATAAAATTGTTCTGTCAGAGAAGGGTTTCATTTCTTTGGAGAGCTGTCGGAATTCTTTCTCAGGTCCATTGCTTTTCAATTTAAATTGTTCATTTCTTTTTAAAACGAGAGAATTAACATGCGCAAGGTTGCTCTTTTAATCCATCAAAAATACATTTCAAATATTAGGATTGCTCATTGAATTGCAATTACAGTGAGTTGATTGTTTCACACCTTATAAAGAGATTCAAAACCGAAGGAACCGCAGTTAAAAAATATAAATGGCCGTCAGAGTTTATATTCTAAACGTGTTGATACTACATTAAAACGACTTTGCTTTAAAAGTAATTTTGCAAGCTCTGCAACTTTTGCAGAAGGATGGAATGTGTCCACATCTGTCATTGCAAGTCGCAGAACAATTTGGTGGTGTCTCTGCAGACCTGGTTACATTGCACAAGTACAAAAAAAAATCTGGTACCGACAAAAACGTTACTGAAAAACTTACTGGAGTGCGCCAAGGTTCACAAAAATTTAAGTATTTCGGAATGGAGTCAAGTTAAATTCAGCTACGAAATTCGTCTGACAAGCTTGACCATTTTGGCGCATAGCAAAGGAGAGCATGAGGCTGAAATGTCTGATTTGTACATCAAAACCTTCAGAAAGCATACTGGTGTGGAGTTGCATGTAATATCAGTCAAACGGAGGACTTTATTTTGTATAGGGAACCATGAATAGAGACAAATATGGAGGTGCTTTAAAAGACCAATTCCTTCATCGTGCACTTGATATGTCCGAAAGTAGAAAAAATATTTCAGCAAGTTTAAAACCCCGCCAAGCATAGAAAAAAGTAACACAAACTTTACAATAAATTTTAAATTTCATTTCAGTTAAGTTCTGGCTTCTGTATCGAAGCATTTATATATTTATGTTAAGGCAGCATTTGCAAAGCATGGAACTAATGTTCTCGCATATTCTGGAAATTCACTAAATTTAAACCTCATTGAGAATGTATGGAGTATAATGGGAAAGAAATAATTGAGAATCATTCTGGCACAAAACGAGAACTTCCGCAAACTATACTTAAAGTTGCTCATTATAAAATACCTAAAGAAATGTTGAAAATCCTTGTGGATCCCATGCCTAAAAAAGTGACTGCTGTTATCGGAGTCAGAGGGGGACCAACCGAATATTGAATGTTTTTCAGTTCACTTAAACTCTTTTATTATCTTTTTTGATTAAAAGAACTTGAAATTTTTTCTAAACTTCGTATTATTCCGAGAAGACAAAATGGATTCCCAAACTGATAACTTAATATTTTGTATGTATTTTATTCTTCTTGAAATTAAATAGCTTTTTTCGTTCAATAAATTAATTATATCTGCATTTAGATAAATTTAATTTATTGACCTAAAATATATATAACTTTAAGCAACAAATTATAATAATAATAATACTTTGGGGGATTTTTTTCTTCAAAAAAGATATGAAATTTCTCAGACTTGCCGCACTTTTGATCAGTAGCATATATATTTATTTTTAGTGTATTTCATATATCTGGCTAAATGTGTCTTTTAACGCAAAATGCAATAATTTAGATTTAGCAGATTTACTAAGTATTCTTAAAATCTGAAATGAAGGAGAAATATTTGAGATAATGATTGCTCTTATAAACGTTTTATGTAAATTCATACCACCTATCACATTAGCTTCAAAAAAGCCAGAAAATAAACTTATTATCTGCGTATAAGACGAAGTAAATGAAAAATAATGTATGCATTAAAATTATCTCAGTGTCAATTCGAGATTTTTCTTGTTTAATTCAACCGTGTAATATTTTTAATTTAATTATTTTTTCAAAAGACATGTTTGAATTTTGAATTACATATTGTTTTTAATTATTGAAACCTATTGTATATTCTTTGTATAAAGATAACAAACAAAGTAAATTTTAATTCAATTTGCTTAACAATTTTTCTATGTTATATTTTAATTCTTTATTCTTGGAAAAAAAGTTAAGAGTATGATTAGATTTCTCCAGAATTTTAAATAATGCTGAAATATTTTTTTTTTTTTTTTACATGTCGAAGTGATTTTTTTGCTTGTACCATTTTAAAAACAAATTGTTTCCTTTTGTTTTTGTCGTTTGGAGGGAGCAACTCTGTGCCTCCGAAACCCCGCTAAACTAGAGGATTGGCAAGTTTGCAGGACAAAATCGAAGTTGATGAACGGGAAGGGGACAATGCCACTTAAGTTTCTTAAATAAATATTTCTACCTAAATGTGTGATGAGGGCTAATAAATTTAAAAATAAGCATATCTTCACAAATGTTGCAGACAAAAACGTGAAACTTTTTTTAAATAGAGAGGAATGTAAGAGAAGCTATTTACGGATTGACATTTTAATCTCCGGGGACTGTCTAAAAATTTAATATCTTATCAACTTTTTTCAGTTCATTATCAAAGACGCCATTATGTTTTCATATATTTATCCATACTATTTAATGAAATATGCAACTGGAAGTGAATACCCAGGTACAATGTTTAGAAAAAAAGAAATGAGTTTTGTTTCCTTTTTTTTTTGAGGGATAATCTGTATACTATTTATACAAGCGAAAGCATAGAATGATCAGATATTTTTTTTTTAATTAGTGAAGCAGTATATGCTTTAGAATTATGAAGCTACGTTTATTAAACAAACTAAGAAAAGGCAACCAATTAAGAATGTTGTTAGAATGATGTTCAAAATTTTAAATAATACTTGAGTTTAATTTCAATTAGATCAAATTACATGGCATTTCTAGATTCAGTGAAAGTACCGAATTATATCATTAAAAAAAGTATTGTAAAAAGTCCTTCAGTTATCAGAGCCTCTCAGAGTTGTGGGACTTTCAAGCAATTACCTACTTTCCATATTTAATAATCCGACATGGGTTTAGGATTCCATGGGTCATTCCATTTTAGATCAAAATTTAGACGGTTAAACTTCTATTACATTCCATTTACCCAAGATGAAAAGTCGACCCATCCTTTGTATATACTGAACACGAGTTTTCCTACCTATGCGCTAGGCAACGAAGAGGCTAACGAATTCAATCTGTTCTTAAACTTATTCTAACACGTGGTTACCTATGATAATTTCTCAATGATCTTTTACTACATTATCTCACTATAATTAGTGGGATCATTAATCTCAATTATATTCGCATATATTTGTGTCCTTTCTGTTATATCAAGTAAGTTTAATTTGTTTTCTGTTCTTTTATTGAAAGTTAAATATAGTTTATTATTTTAAAATCCTCTTTTTAAATTTCCTGTATTTCAAATTACTTTACTGTAAAGATAATAATCTAAATCATCAAAACATAATTCTGTTTTATAAATTAATTTCAAACTAATTTTTTTTTCCTTTCAATAATTGGAATTGAAAGTATGAGTAATGAATTTTAATTAATACTGTTTCCTTTTCTATTTTGATTTTAGAATTGAGCTTTTTTTGTTCTTGACATTTTCAAAGCAATTTAATTTC
The DNA here is from genome assembly GCA_026543055.1 of Argiope trifasciata. NCBI lineage: Eukaryota > Metazoa > Arthropoda > Arachnida > Araneae > Araneidae > Argiope > Argiope trifasciata. The sequence goes on from JAPMOQ010055686.1 coordinate 5,138,023, forward strand.
TTTTGTTTTTGAGAGTATGCATAATTAAAGGACAACATCTTACTTGGCGAGTGAAAGAGAGCTGGTGTAGAAACTTTCTAATTTCTTAAATAATTTATATTGTGAATATAGCTTATTAACTGAAACAAGCCTTGGAAACATAACATAAAATATAAATTTGAAAAATTGTAGACAAAAAAGTGAAACTGTTTGTATGCATAGAAGTAATTAAGAGAAGCATTTTATATAACATGGCATGTTACATTCTGGGGGATGTATAAAAACCTCATTTCTTTTAACTTTTTACTATTAATTACTAAAGAGGCCATTATTTTTCATATTATTGCCCACCCTATTTAATAAAAATTTATAATTAGAAGTGCAGGCAAAAGTGCAATATTTAGAAAACAGAAGCTGATTTTATTTTTTAGGTTGGTGGAAATCATCTTTATATTATTTATACACTCGAAAAGATCAGCAATCAGGTATTTTTTCAAATTGTGAATTAGTATGCTCTTTTAGGATTATGAAGCTACGTATTAAACAAATTTTTAAAAAGTAATTAATTTAGAATGTTGTTGGAATAACGTTCCAAAATGTAAACAGCATTTGAGTTTAATTTGAATTAGTTCAAATTGCACAATGATTCCATATTCAATGTAAGTACCAAATAAAATTATAGAAAAAAAGTATTCTAAAATTATTAAAAGTATTGTGTGGGAACCAACATGAGAGGCACTGCATAATTCCCTATTTATTAATCAGGAATTGACTTAAGGAATATTGGGCCATTCCATTTTAGATGAGAATTGGGGGGTTAAATTTCAGTGGCATTTCTTTTACCCAAAATCGGAAGTCGATCCATCCTTTGTACAAACTGATCACGTGCTTCTTTCATATACGCTAAGGAGGGAGGAGCTAACAAATTCAATCTGTTAAAATTATTCTACCACGTGTTTACCTGTGTTAGTTTCTCAGAGACAATTTTTGTTATAATATCTCAATATAATTCGTGTGATCATTGTCTTCATTCAATTTATTTGTGTCCCTGCCTGTAATAACAAGTAAGTTTAATTTGTTTTCTGTTCTTTTATAGAAGTTAGACATAATTAATTATTTTCAATTTTGAAACCATTTTGAAGAAAAAAATATTAGATTTATTTTACATTGCTGTAATGTAATAAAAATAATATTAATTATTCTCTGCATTATTTTGTGCTACGCAATAAATTTGAAATATAAATTTAGTTTCATTTTTTTAAATTAAAATAATTGGAAATATTATGTTAGTGATTAATTGAAGACTACACTTTCTTTCGGATTGTTTATTTATGTTAAAATTAAGAAAGTTTTTCACACACTTTATAATTTTTCTCTTTAAAACTGAAGAATTAATGTAGATAATTAATGATACTTCCATTATTTAAAAGTTAATTTTAAAAAATGGCGTACCTTTATTTTATTTTATTTCTTGCTTAAAATTTATTAAATTGTGATTCTTTTTGTAAATTTTTAATAATTTCAATTTTTAACCTGTAATTTAAAGGAAAACTCTCTAAAACGATTTTTAGAAATAAGAGATTATTATTTCAAGTATTTTATTAAATTGTTTAGTTTAACTTAGCTTGAATAGATTTAAATTTGAAATTTAGTATTTCTCTCTTTCTGATATACTAAAGTTTAAAATTTGGTACATGTGTGTGTTTTTGAGGATATGAGTTCATAATATTATTTTTATCATTCTTATACTTTGATTAGCAATTAATCGACAACTTAAATTAAATTTTCATTTTTTAGTACAATTTCTATACATATTTGATCTTAATATATGCAATATCTGTACCTGTTGACAGGCTGCGTCGAAACGGGTTATATTATTAAGTTGTCCTTCGGATTCTTAATTCTCTTATAGTAATTGCTGATTGCAAAATAAAGGTTTAAATAAACACGATAACACAACATAACTGTAAGAAAAATTTAGTCGTTATCAAAGAATACATTTTTTTTCAAATGTATTTTTATTACGATTACTTTATGAAAGAAGAATAAAATATCTAAGTTTTTAATAGAGCGAAGGTAAAGAAAGCGAGTTAAAGTTTTGCGAAAATCAATAATTTTTTAATAATAAATTTTTCAAGAACTATTTAATAAAAAATAACTAAAATAAAATTTTTATTTGTTGAGTCAAGTAGGAATTGAACTATTTTAAAAAAAAATATTACTTGCTTAGTTATCATACAGTCATCAACATTCAATAATGTATTTTCCGTATTTTAACAGTGGTTCAGGATGGATAACTTAATTTAGGATTATGTATTGCCTTTATATGATGAAAGAATTTTATGTATTCTTTATGTCTAGATAGCAAATGAAAATGGTTGAAATAATCTATTGAATTACATGTTGTATACATTTCCTGTCGATTGAAGTTTTAAATGTATCAAATTTCTGTTTTATGTATAGGTACTTTTTTAAATTGATAAATTAAGTGAGTAACAATAGCTTGGGGGGGGAAAGTTACAATCTACATGATTGTTTTTGTTTTTCTTTGACAGTGAGGGTCAGAACAAAGATGTGAAACCTACACAATTTCATTTTTAAACCTATTTCTTACAATACGTGGAATTATACGAGAGTAAATTTGTAGAAAAACGAATATTTCATACAATAGTGAAGTTGTCGAATGTAGCTGTTTTTGTACAATCAAGTTTTTTTAATTGTTAAAATTCTTTCAGATTGTTTGTATAATGATATTTTAAGCATAAGCTAACTGATATTTTTCTTTTTTCTAGAGTTACTTCTTGCAATTTCATAACAAGATGGAAAAGTCTGAAGTCGGTGCAGTGAAAATTAATGATGATACTGTTATTGAAATGGAAGATTTGTCTTCTTCATTGACTAATATGATGGAGGTTGAAAATCACCAGACAGAAAAGTCACAGTGTCAGCAGTTACAAGAATTAGTGACTCCGCAGAGGGCTTGGGGACGTGTTTACGCCAACTACAGCCAGTAAGTAAAAAAAAAAAATCTTTTTTTTAATGTACAATCACTAACATTGAACTGATTTTGTAAAATCATTTGGGGAATATGTTGTGCTGGGCACATCACAATCATTAAAGATCCATTAAGTCTTAGCTCTCATACTTTTCGATCATTCTTACTTAGTGCTCATTTCTGTATATAAATTTATTACTCTAAAATATCTTTCATTTTTTTTTCCAACATGACGGATCTTTCACATCTGAATTGTTAGCTTTCTAATCACTTGTATTTCCTAAGACTATTTTCAACTTTAAAAATCTAGCTTAACGGGAAAACAATCCCTTTCAAATTATAATGTCGATATAGATGCAAAAATGCAAATAAAATATCAGTTCATAGTGGAAGTGTGTTCCTAAGCTCCGTGGGCACTTGGCCAATATAGGATTTTTTTTTACTCCACCCAAATTTCAGAAATAAGAAATTTTTGGACAATACATGCTACGTCAAACTGAAATAACAAAGCTTTTTACTGTTAAAGCCTTCTTTCGTGTTGATTCATTGAGTATTGATGTCAATGCATCGAGTATTTAAAAAAAAATTGAACTAAATTTTAAAAAATAAAGCTATCGAAGCTAACCCTTTTAAAACATTCTACATGCTTAAAAACAAAATTTGTGGAACTAATGATTACTGAGCTATTCACAAATTGAAATTCCTCAAACCATATTTGCAAACAACTTTGTAAATACATTTTAAAAGAAGCAATTTTGTAAAAAATCTTGAGAATGATGTTCCAAGACAATATGTAAAAAAAATCATAACAATATTTGATTTTCATAAACATAAAATTAAATAGACCTTAAAATAATGAAAAAAAAAAACCTATCAATATGTTGGTACATTTCTGAATTTCCAAGCAATCATTTACTTGAAATATTTGATAACGTGATTTCAAATTGCAATATTGAGAAATTAATTCACTTTATGCGGTATTCCAAAAGCTCTATACTTTTCTATTCAGTTACATTTTTTTTCTATTTTTCATTGTGTCCATTTTTAATTTGATTTATTAGTGTTAGACAAAAGAACCTTATTATTGAGTAATATTATTGCAAATCTGATTTTTAAGATTTAAAATATGTCTTGGAAATTAAAAGATGCCAACATTTCATTTTCGAAGAGGCACATTCGCATAAAAGTTTTGGAGTGCAAATTTAATGCCACAACTTTCACTTTAACTTATTAATTTAATTTTTAAAAGCTTGTCATGATTTGAAACATAATTTTCAAAAACGATCAACACAAATCACCTTTCCCAGAAGTTAAATTGATAAATATTTTTAATTGAATCGTTTTCTTTTTTGAAATATTCTTACAATTTGGATTTTTGAGTCTAAACTTTATTTTTCACATAATTCTAATAATATTCAAGAACGTTAAATCTCAATTTATTTTATCAGGGATGTTTTCTTCGCAAAGATTTTCACCAAGTTTAAAGTATGGTAAAAGATCATACCTCTAATAAAAATTTTCTCTAGTTGCTATATACAGGGTTTTAAAAAAAGATCAAAAGCTCACTTATAAACTCAGTAGTTCAAATCAAAAAATGTCAAAATGGTTAATGATTTATTTAAGATGCTCGAAAATTTCTAAAAGTTCATAACATTTACTATTCATTAGTAACGGACAGATTTTTCAAATTTTGGCATTTTCTTTGAATCCAAATTTTGCTTAGTTACGAAATACAGATCATTATAACTTTTTCTAAAACTCATTTTATAATAATTATAATGCATTTTCTAAAATTTACTCAAAAGTGATTTGTCTATGCAGTTTGAATGATGAAATTGAAAGGCAATTACACGGGTTAGATATAGAGTGTATTATGAATTATGATATCAATAGTCTGTTAATTATATTTTTATTGTTTGAGAAGAAATTTGTTACATTTATTGCAATAGAAGCTCTTCCTCGTTTGAAGATATTTTTAACAAACAATGAATGATTTTTTTTTGCTTTCAATATAAACATAATAAAATTATTATTTTTTACTTCTAATTATTGTGTTATCATATTTATAGGTATTCATGATCCTTTTTATTAAAATTAGTTATGTTTTATAGTCACAAGACTTCTTTGGACACTCCGGAGGTGGAAGAAATAACTTGGAAATTTAAAGTAGTCTGCATCGTGTGGATCCTTGTGGTTCTTATTTGCATTGCAATGGGTTTCAAGTGGTACATGGATACTGGAAATATGTATACGCCTTTATAAATGCTAGTCATTACCTGTATTATCAGAATGTCAAAACCGGTGATTACCAGAATTAAGTCTGTTTGAAAGTGGCAATAACAAATCCTATGTAAATTGAAATGTATATAAAGATGTCATGTAATTTTTCATTTTATTTTATACTTTAATGTTCAAATCAATTTAAAACATTTTTAACGTTATGCTCTAGTTATTTATTGTTATGGCACAGTTACAACAGTTACTTTGTGTGAAAATAAAGATACTAGTTTCATATAGCTCACTGATGGCTGCGTATGGAAAAAGTGTCAAATTTAGTTTATTATTTTTTAATACTGATTTAAGATTTTTTAAGACTAGTCACTGCATCAATAGCAGCATTTAAACAGTAGAATGTGAAAGTAATTGGGAAAAATAGTACCAATAACTTTATACCATACATTTGGGTGCTTTAAAAACTGTGAATTTGCAGCTTGATGGGTATCACATTTTATCTGTTCTGATTTTAAATATTTCATATTTACTTACATTTTCACTCTTTTTTTTTTCTTTTGCAAATAAAGGTATTAAAATAAAAGTCGACATTAAAAATTCTTATCATTAAGAGCATATCATAGATTGCTTCTTACATATATATAAATATATATAATTTCATGTTGATAAACATTATTTTATTTTAAAAATTTAATGCATTCATAGTGCGAATTTTAATCTTAATTTATTTGCTCAGTTATATATATCTATACAATATCTATATATATATATATATATATATATTGTATAGATCCATTATTTTTGCTAGAGACTAAAAATCAACATAAATAATTTTTTGAGTACTATTATTTATTCAGTTGAAAGTTGAAGTGTCAAGAATATTTTGTAGAATATGATTCCTTATAACTAAAAGATGTATAAAATTTAGATTTAATATTTTTAAATTATGTTTATAGACCAAAATAAAAGAACATTTTATTATTCGCATCATTTAAATCTTTTTGAAAATAAAATTAAATCCTGAATTTTATGATGAGTCTTTGTTGAATAATTCTTGAAATATTACATAAATTGATTGTAATTGTAATTATTTACACATAATGATTTTCTCTTACTTATAGTTTTTTAAAAATGCTTGGTTTCGGTAAAAAAAAATGTTTTATATCAATATGCAGTTTAATCATTTCCACTTTAGTTTAAACTTGAATTTTGTGGGAGCTGACAGATAATTAGAGAGACATATAGTATATTACGGGCTTAAGGTCTTTATAACTACATGGGTGAATTATATGACTATCAAAATTTCAACCTTAAAAATATTTTGATGATGTTGCTATTAATATACAAGTTACATAAACTATTTAATTGACAATGACAAGCTATATAATTTAATTAACAATGGCATTCCATAATGTATTTAACTGATAATTTTAAGCAGCAGTAAGATTGGCGGACCAGCTGGTAGCCAAAGGCGACTAGTATCATTAATAAGGTTAAGGCATTGAAAACTGTATATGTATGCGTAAAATAAAATTTTAATACAGATAGATAAAAAAAGCTTATTATTTATAGCATATTCTTTTCTGTACTTAAAAATCACTTATAAAGGCGATTTTTTTTCATGTATTGCATCACATATTAAAAATGAATGTATTTTATTAATTTAAAATTTAAAGATGATTTTATTCTTTTTGAATTTAAATCATTTTTTTTAAATCCCTTAAAATTGACACATATTTAAAAAAATTTATGCTGAATTCCTAGATAATTTATTACTTAGTAATTCTATTCATTCGAAATATATAATTATCGATAATAACTAAGCAAAAAAAAAAATATTTATAAACTGTATAAATTCAATCAGAAAAATAAAATTCAATTATACTGCATGTATTTTTCGCATTTTAAGTAACATATATTGGTATTTAAAAGCTATAAGTAAGATTTTAATGTATTTGTGAGCTTATTCACTTAATGGGCAAACTGGAAGTTTGTTACTCTCAGGTGAGCTGCAATTCCCACCTGGCAGATAAAAGGCAAGCAATATATCGAAGGTATATTCTTCAGAACAGTAAGATCTGAAGTTTGGAATGCCATGCAGGCATTGAAAACTCAAACCTACTGCCAACTTTCGCGAAAGGGAAAATTTGACCTTGAATACTTATTGAACTTTAGTATACATTTGTTGGTTAGTTTTCAAGAAGTGGCTCATTCATCGTGGCCCATGGAATGCACAAGTGGAAATTTGACCTTGAATGATTACCGATGATTCAAAAACGAATACTATGTACTTGATGACAAATTGCTGCAAAATGTGAACCGAAATTGAAGGTGTGCCATAGAATAGTGGCTTATTCCCAATCGACATTGTATTTAAATTTCGAAATGCAAACGCTCTTCATAATTTTAAACTAGTCATATCTTGGGTATTATAAAGTACTCGAGCTCACATATGGAGTTTCTTTTTCATTCTTTTCTCTTTTTTTCTCCTTTCTCTC
>JAPMOQ010055686.1:5145826-5213104 GCA_026543055.1 Argiope trifasciata
AATTTTTTTTCTACTTGTTGTACCTTTATGTGAAAAGATCTTGCTGTACCCTTCCTCGTACCCTTGCTGTATCTTCCTCGAAATTTAAATCAACATAAAACTGTAAATTATTTTTATTAAAATTGTGGAGAGCATGTGCTAGCATTTCAGATTTGTTTAATTTTGAGATTTATTTATTTTTAATTTTGTATAATTATGAGATTCATATAGAAAAATTATACAGAAAATATTGACTTTTAAAAAAGTAATTTTATGCAAAAAATATGCATATATTTATTCCTAATTTATTAAAAATAAGTTTGAATAAAAAGGAATAATAATAATAATAATAAAAGGAGGAAAACCACAGAATGTTTTTAAAAAAATTCTTTATTCTTAATGAAAAATCACAGGTGTTTTCTAAATATAATTTTTATGCACGAAAAATAAAAGATATCTATATGTTGAAGAAAATATTTTTTCTTTTAACGAAAAATTAAAATAAATATTAATAATGTAATTTTTAATTATAAAATAATATTAATAATTAATTAAAATGAACAGTAATGTTTATAATATTAATATTCAGAGAAAGGCAGAGGAATAGTGAAAATAAACTAAACTAAAATTTTATCTCAACTTATTAATGTTTATAATCAAAAGCGGCGAAAAACCTTCCTCCATGAAAGCGCTGCTGACTTTTATTAAATAAAGGTTTTTGTATTCAATGATCAATGCTCAACCGTGGTAATTAAACAATATTATATGTTTAGGTACTCCCTACTAATGCTCTAGTCCCCCCAAAAGTGAAACTAATGTTTATTCCTCGATTTTTTAAACTAAACAAGTAAGCCTATTGACAAAATTTTGACTAAATAAGGTGCCTAATTATACAGAAATTCTTAAATTTCTGCATTAAAATAAGAATCACAAAAATTTAATTTTTATAGAGCTCGCATAGAGAAAATTGTCAATGAATGAAAAATTCTTCTTACACACATCTATAAGGATACAATGTTTTCATGCTTCTATTTATTAAATTTTCCGGATATTAAAAGGCAAATTTATTAATATAGAGCATTTTACCTTACTACTGATATAAAAACGAGAAGAGTAATTTTGAAGAATAGTATATATATCATTGAACATTGACAGCGCAACATCAGAAAATAATAACACTCCTTAAAACATCTAGAGAAAACTGCATTTGTTCAATAATACTTATGTTTTTCTGATTCAGTTCATCGCTTGCGACACAATGAAAAACTTCTTGAATTTGTCGGCAAATATTTGCAGAGCTCGACCTACCAAATGCAATCTATATATTAGTTCAAATATATTGTCAATCAAAATAAACCGAATTATATCAGTAGACATTCAATATTTTATTGCACAAAATTGGACTAATCATAGAGTTTCTAAAAATACAAAAAAAGATATTTATAGATAATTGGCCCTAAGGCTGAAAAAGGAATTTTCATAGTTCCAAAAGTGATCGATTTGAAGACAGATGCTTTTTTCTCAATTCAAATGATATTCTTCTGTCCAAATTATATTTCTCTTGAAAGAAGAGCGATTTTACTCCATGTAGGGTCCAAATGTAAAATTTTACATGTCGACTGTGTAACTATCATCAATGTATTTTTTGTAACATTTTATGAATTTTATGATTGTTTTTTAGAAACCACCATTAAGTTGAAACAAGGACCTAGTAGTGAGGACCCTGTATTTGTTATCGCTAAATTGTTTCTTAAACATACGTCTGAGAAAGATGGATATTCGAAAAAAGAAAAAAAAAATGCTTTTCTGAAACTAGGACAGTGTTATGATTTTATACGGTAAATCCTCAATTTTTTTTGTTACGTATTATGCCATTCTTTTAGAAATAATATAATTGCTAGTAAACAAATTTTATTTCTTATTCTGCTTCGCATCATTTTTCTGGAACGTCTTAATGTCCCCTTCCTTTCCTTGTAAAGTCGATGTTGCAGCTACTGACCAATCAGAGTACACAGCATTATGCATGAATACCAAATTTCTCGAATTAAATGCATGAAATTAAAATTAAATATGTAAAATGATATGATTAAATGAAATGCTTGAATTACGCATGAACATTTTTTGAATAGCAAAGTTCTAATTTTCTAGTAAGTCATGATTACGATTATTATACAAATATTTGTATGTAGCAGTTTTTTTGTTTTTTTTTTTTTTTTTTTTTTTGTTGAATAAACTTTCATTTTTGAAATAAATACATTCTACTAAATTTCTGACAGAAGTCTTTCTAAACTGAAGAATAAGCTCATTTCTGCCAATTTTGCAGATGAAAACGTTAAACATTTTATATGTTTTATAAATGAATGCAAGAGAAACATTTTTGCTCTTTGTGGGATGTATAAAAATGTAATTTTTTTAACATTTTATTATAAACCTCCACATAAGCGAAAATGTTTTCGTATATTTTTTAAAACCTTATTTAAAGAAACTTTGTAACTGGACATATATACCTATGTGCGATGTTTAGAGAAATAAAAGTTTGTTCCTATTATTTATACTAATATTATAAAAGTGAAAGTTTGGATGGATGGATGAATGTTTGTTACTCAATCACACCAGAACGGTAGAACGGAATAGGATGAAATTTAGCACAAAGATGGATTATAGTCAAGAAAACATAGGCTACGTTTTATTCCGGGTAATTGAGTGGTAATTTTTTTATTAATTAAAAATCAACTTTCACGCCAAAACGCTGAGACCAAACCAGCCAAATATGAGTAAGGCTTCGGGTTTTTTACCCCAACAGAATTGAGGTTAGGCTTAGGAGAATTTCCACCAATTATTTCAAACGATTCTATTAATTTTCTTTGTGTTTGATACATTTAAAATCAAATGTTGTTGATTAACCAATATTTCGGATTCATTTTGAAGTACTTTTAAATTCAAAGAAAATGGAAAAAAAAAATTCTGCATTGTATTACCCCAACTGGTGTATAACACTGTTATGTGTATAATACTGTTGTAGCTGTCTCAATCCCGATCAATAAATAAAAGGGATTGGACCTGATTTTAAAGAAATACAGACTTAATTTGCTTTTTTATGTTGGGCATACAATGTAAATAAATTGTTTTTACATTAGTTGTGTGTTTTTGTTATTAAATTGTATTTATGTTATATATTTTTCGTATATGCTTATGCTTTTAAATGTATCTTTAGATTAGGTTTATTTTTTATTTGTCATTATTTGATAGTTTTTCGTACAATACATCAATATTTCCACATGATCAGATTCGTTGTTGATAGCTAGTATATATATATATAATTTTGATGTTTAATTGACACAAAATTATACGAAACTTTTGTGTACATTTTTTTTTTAGGATTGAATGTGTTGTTTTGGAATAAATGAGAAAATAACCTAGAATATTTTTCTTACCAAAATTGAAAAAAGAAATAGTCATTTTCCAAAATTTGCCTCACTGAAGGGGAAGATGGGTGAATAGTTGAAATTTATCTGACGTAAAAAGATAGGTAAGTGAAATTTTGCGTGCAACTTTTCCACAAATATTTATGAATTTGTATCAAATTTTAATCGTAATAGGAAGAAAGGAAGTTTTCCATGCATATCACCCCTTCACTTGCTGTCCCACGAAGCGCTAAACACACTGTATTACTGGTGTATGGGCGACGAAATTGGGAACATTTCCGCTACCTTTTTCATATTTCTGAATTCTTGCATTCTTTTGGAAAAAATATTGACAAATTGTTTCAAATTGGTTCTATAACAACTTCTGCTTGATCCTGATTTTCTTACTGATCCATAATTGAAATGATTAAATTTTAGCCCTTAATTTCTTTAAATTAAACATTCCTGAAGAAGTCCATAAGACTAAACTCAAAATGGACTTTCAATTTGAAAGTGGCGCCATCTAGTGCTTAAAAACAAATCTGTTTTTACATACTATAATTACGACATTCCTTGCTTATGTTGCCCTCTCAATTTATTAAATTGATAATGATTTAATTTAATTTTTGATAAACATAATCAATTTAATGAATTGATTAGGCTTATCAATTTATTAAATTGATACGCATAATTTTCTGATTTTCTTGTTATTAATTATTATTCTAAAATAAAAGTAAGAATAAATATTTATATTTATATTGCATCAGACATTATATAAGATATACAATATTATATGATGAAAGAAAAAGTTTAATTTCAATCTCCAAACGAGATTAACTTCAAGGAAAGATATGTACAAATTATGTTTTTTTTAAACTTTCTAGTCTAGAAAGTTTTTTAAAATACATAAAAATAAAAATTTTCTTATCTTGAATAAAGTTTTACAATCATTGAAATATTCATTATCTAATGTTGTCGTCATCTATCTATTCTATATTTAAATTCTTTTCTACTTTTAATCCGTAATTTTCGGGGGATTTTCGGGTCACGAGTTGTCAATAATTTTGACCATTGTCCACTGATGCCTCATAGAAAAAATCCCTTTTTTGGAATCCTTGCTTGAAAGTGGCCCTTGACGAAGTTTTCAGGCAATATTCTTTTTCTATTGATTGTTGTTTGCTTAGTTTATTTTGTTAATTAATTTAGATTCATTTGTATTTTAGTTGTAGCTGCATTTACGCTCTCCAAATATAATAATTGATTTAAAAACTTTTTTAATTCTTAAACTTGTTTGAATCAGTAATGATTTTTAGTTTCGATTCCGGTTTTGGTTTCGTTTCCATGGTTAGTACTGCTTCTGTTTCATTTAAATTAATTATAGCATTTTGGATTTGTTTCATTAATTCGTTCTTTTTCATTTACCTTTCATTTTGTGAACTTTTATAGAGTAATTCTGAATTGAGTTTTAATTTCGATTTCGACCTAGTTGATTCGTTTTAATTTTTGCTGACCAAAAAATGGGTTTTGATTGTTTTAATAATTTTATGATTGTGTATATATATATATCTTTTCATGTGTGTTTGTTATGTAGATAGTATGTATTTCGGTAATATATCTATGGGCCAGAAAACATAATAAAGATGACAATTCAAAATCTCAGTTCTATATGGATAAAACTTCATCACTGGATTTCACTTAAATATTTAATTTGTAGGATACTGTGTCAACAAGTATAATTTTTACACCATTGTGATATTATGAACAAAATCCAGCCGAGAGAATCCCTTTTTACAATAAGAAACAATACATATAACCGCTTGACTTTTAGGGAGCATCGAAACAATGCAGTATTAAAAGATTTATTTTATAATATTTCTTAACACTGTGATTAGCCATTCACATCAATGCTGTCAATATCTATCTCTATGTTACCGGCGTGTGCATGCGTGTGTTAGAGCTCTACTGACTAGACCATTTGATCTAGAACTACCAAATTTGGCACATACAGAGTTCGTAAAAATATATATACACACTTTGAACCGTAATGTTCTAAGTTTTCCTTTCTACAAGGTTCAACAGCTGGAAATGAAAAGCTTTAAGTAAAATTTGAAACATGAAGACACATTCTGATGCAAATGAAATTACTTTTCAAATTGGCTGCCTTCAGCATCAATAATTGCCGAGTACATCGTACCAACAAGCCCAATGGTATTTCTGGCCACATCACGTTTTATTCCAAAATGTGTCTGGGTTATGTACTTTACGTTTGTACACCAACACGACCTTCGTAAACCTTGACCTTGTTTACGAAGGTCGTGACACCGACTAAATTATGCTACCTATAATGATCAATTCACCTTTCACCATCTCTCCCTTTTCAAAATTCTGATCTTCGATTCTGGATCATTGTCACTTAGCTTACGCTGCTGGATTTCTTTTTATGGGGTAAAGTAAAAGAAAAAGTGCACAAACGTAAACCACGTAACCTAGACACCCTTTCAAACGAGATTCAAGCAGTGTGCGCAGAAATCCCATTGGATACGTTGGTACGATCTATGGAATGAGTGGTGGCTCGCACTCAGCAATCATTGATGCTGAAGGTAGCTATTTCGAGCAGAAATCCTATTTGGATCAGAAAGTGCATTCATGTTTCAAATTGGACATTAAGCTTTTCATTTCTAGAGATTGAACCGGGTAGAAAAGAACATATATTTTCTATTCCGGTTTAAGATATAAATATATTTTTTGACGCATCTGTATATACTTTTGAAGATAAAAATGGGAACAACACAGATTTTTTATGAAATTTTAATTCATTATACATTAAAAGGAATCTAAGCAATTTTTCAGCGATGTCTTCCAAAAATATAACAGCTTAAAATTATTTTGATGTTGTAATATTTTTAAATTCAAAAATATTGCAGAAAATAAAATTTCATTTAAAATTCAGAAAAATATTTTTAAATTATGTTATTTATTTGCTATACAGATTGTATTTTATTTTTAAGTAATTTTGTAACAATATAGTTCATTTTTTAAATGAAACTGAAACTGCTGTAATCAATATTTCATCCTGCCTTTTTTTTTCCATTATTATTGAAGGTATAAAGATTTGATTATTTTTTCTTCATGAATAGGTTTCAATATAAAGTAAATATTTTTATTAAAAAATTAAAATTTTGTTGTACATACAATTAAAAATTAACTTCAATTTATAAATTTTTCATGAAGCTTCAGTTTTTAAACATCCATTCTCTTTCCTGCAATATTATTGAATGTAGAATAAAGACGTAAACAGAAAATTAGAGAATATTCAGTATAGTGAATGCAATTCTAAAATGGACTGAGTTATATTTGTATCTTTTATAGTTAAGTTCTACTCTCAGAAATGATTGTCTAGACAACAACAATATTTGCTCTCGCTTTGAAATAGAAGCACTGGAAATGCAGTCAGAAAACATCAGGAAAAAAAACGAATGTCCTTTTTTTTTAAAAAAAAATATTTTCAAAGTACGAATTTGTTTTCTGTTTAGCTTTTTCGTTCTCTCATTCGCAGGTTTTTAATTCTTGTTTCGATTTTTGTAGTCTGGACATAAACACATTTCCTTTATCAGATATTCATTTTTTTTTTTGTTGTTGTTGGCGATCAATTTTTGATGACAAAAACTCATTTAATTTTATAAATGTTATTCAGATAATAAATTTTATAAGGACATATCAATTATTATTAAATATAACATGTAAAAACAATGGACGTTGCAGGTCATTTGTTATAGATCTTGTTTATTTATTTTCAGATGAGCCAAGTCGAACTGATTTAGTGAAGTTTTTTTGCAGATGGATAGAAATTTCTGTTTCATTCATTTGCGGAATTATAGTTTCATCATTCACTTAATATTTTATTGACGAAATTACTAGAAATTAATATTGCATATATTCTTTCAATGTTAAAAAAAAACCTACTTCATATTTGATTTTGAAATTAAAATTTTTAAGTTTTGTGGTGAAGTAGTTTTAAAAAAATTAAAATCACTTCACAAATAATTTTTGCAAATAATAATTTTAAATTGGAATAATTAAAAACTAAATTTCAAATTGGAATAATTAAATGAGAGCTTTATACCAGAAGATTATTTTCGACTGGAAAATATTATATAGGGAAACTAATGCAAATGTATTAATAGCTGTGATTTTGAACAATGAAAAATTTTCAAATAGAGGTATGCTCCACTATATGACTCAGGCCATACTATTCATTCTAGGCTTTTGAAACACTCTGCACTTTTGCCCTTACGTCAGGAGATGTTTCTTTCCTCAAAAAAGGAGTAAGAGGGAAGATACAAAATATATTAAAAATAATGAATAGATATTTGTATTTGTAAACAATAAGGTGATTTCAGATTATTAGCACAATTAGAAAGCTTAATTATTCCGCGTAAGTTTCATTTTATTTATTTAAATGTAAAATTGCAAATCTTATTAAAAATTATCGAAATTACTTGTTGAAAATCAATTTTCAGCCTTTAACCTCTAAGAAATCTACTCAAAGAATTTTGATACAAAAATTATTCATTATGATGAGACGCTAATTAGCCTTATTCGGTTTATTTTTGAATTTTCAATCGTAAAAAAATTAAGAAGAGGTGAAAATTTGATATTCCCCTCTTTATTTATTTTTGAACTATATGGTCCATCAATTATTTTATCCGAGACTATTAAAGGTCAATTAAATTTGAACCAAAATGATTCCGGTTATTGTTTCCAAAGTCGTGCCGTGAAATGATTGTAATCAGTAGTCTGCATATAAATCTATTTCCCCCCTCCCTCCCAAAAAAGGAAGAAAAAAGGGGGGGGGAAAGAAAAGAAAAAGCTATACATCTATAGTTATTAATAGATATTTACAATATCTATTAATTATTTAAACTATTGTAATTAGTATATTGAAACTATTTGAAAAATAGATGTTTTTGAATAAATCTTTTATAATGACATTTGTTCGAAAAACATATGAACATCAAGTGTTAACATATTCGCAGTCGGGCTTTATGTAACGAATTCGAGTCATCTAATTAGATAGTGGGCGAGATAGATTAATGAAATATCAGGCGTGAATTACAAACTAGGCACACAGCAGCGAATGTAATAAAAATCTTTGAGACATCGCATTTATTTAAAAATAGTTTCAGGCATTGAAACATGGAAAATCCTCTCTATAAACCTTTCATCAATCTGGTGCGAGGAAAAAGATCTCTCGACCTGGGACATCGCAGCTTCTCTTTTTATAAACAGTTTACGTCTGGTGAAAAATTACAAAATCGGAGAATGATTCCCTTTTTTTTTTATGTATGTATACATACAGACCACCCAAACAGAAAAGAAAAAAAGTTTTCGACGACGAATCCAGTTACAATCGCTATGTTTCTACCTCTGCTCTTTCATTTTTATTCTTCTTTTCTTTTACTTGCCTTCTAAACATGACTGGTGCCGAAAGCATGCAGTAATCGATATCCTTAAAGAACTACAATAGAGAAATTTGTTACATCCAAATTTCAAGACCTGCTCATTGATCATGGTTTTTTTCGTTTACATTCTGTTGAAAATCTAGTTGCAGTGCTCGAATAGTGATTAATAAATTTTTCTTTAAAAAAAACCTTCTTAATATTAAAGAAGCGGGGGGGGCATCTGAATAAACATATTTGTTTTAGAGATATTATCACTCTCATTAAAAGGCATGTCAATTTGGATATATAGAAATTCTAAATGAACAAGGAAGACAAATCAGCAGACATAAAAGAAAATAAGTTTAATCTATGAAAGTTCCAGAATATTGCTATTACTTTAAGATTTAAGTAAAAAAGAAATCGCGAATTAAACCATGGACAGAAATTATGCATGAAAGTTCATCACACATGTATGTCACAAATTTATTTATGAGTAATATAATCCTATTCCATTTTATTTGCTAAAAATAATCTTCTCTTTTTGAGAATGAAATTCCAAAGTCGCTCGCTGACCATGTTATTTTGATTCTTTCCATTTAATTTTTTTTCACTCTTAAGCCATTATTACTTCAAAACATGGTATTCGGATTGCTGGGGATCTATTGTCTAGTTATGATATCATATTATGTATTTATGTATCAACGTTAATCAAATTACTTGTACAATGCTCTATTCAGTTTTTCGCCTGTTGTCTGAGTATACCTCAGATTGGGATGATAACATGCTTACATAGATTTTCTCTTATAAGTAGCTTATCATGAAAGATGGTGGTTCCCGATCAACAAATTTCTTGGTGATAATCCAGGAAGTTGCAGGATTTTCACTGACAACTAGTTTTTGATTAGCATATCTTTCTGTAATAATCCAGGAAGTTACATGCTTTCACTGTCAAGCAGTAACTATAACCGGCTACTCTGACTCACCATTAAAGGCACACGGATATTTATTTTATTGAACGCTGCAGCAATACTAGCAGGCACTAGGATTGAATTCAAAGGGCAATCACGTGCCACAGTACAATCCTTCCTTGGAAACAAGTCTCGTCATCTGTAGAAGGTAACTGACCAGCACTATTTCTGTACCTACCCGGGTAAAGAGAACCAACCAACATACCAGAACTTTTGGTCTTAATTTTTTTAGGTGTCCATTCGCTGATGGGAGCTGATAATTAGAAAAATTAATCAAAGCCGATTGTAGTATTAGGTTGGAAATTATGAAACGGGCTTTGAATGACAGTAAAACTAAACAGAAAAAGCGTGTTTCATAGTTTCCAACCGAATAACTATAAAAAAGGAATAGAATGAATCCTGTTGACCCAATTTTTATTCACCATTCATAATCTCACTTTTTGGTAATAATCAAAGAAACTGATAGCTTAAATTTAATTGCGATTTCAAAGTAATTGTTTACTTTTAAACCATTTGTAGTGATAGGATTTTGAAGCGTTAGGAAATTAACGTTCATAGATAGCGCTGGAAAACTAGCGCGGGAGTAATTAAAAGAGTTATGTCATTCGAATGTTTGCTCTTGGAGAAGATGGAGTTTCTGAGCAAAGTAACTCGAACAATCTGCAATAAATTTGTTGTTAAGTTTTCTATTTGCCTATTTATTCAGAGCACTCACGAGCCAGCCACAACACTATTTCTAAAAATACTGTTCCCATTTTTAGAACAATTTTATCTCTTAGTGGTAATATGTGATATTGCCAGTTTCCAATTTCATCCAAAAAAAAAAAATCCTTGTTGGCACAGTTTTGCCTATTAATGAATGTCATTACCTCACTCATTATTTAAAGTTTGTTTATTATGAAAAATTTTTAAAAATGCACATAAGTAGAAAAAGAAATCATTTTCTTTCTTTCATTTTGTTCACTTTCCGGTCCATATCTTTAGTAATATAATATTCACTATTAAATTATTAATCCAGCATCATTTTTTGTTATCTTTCAAGTCAAATTATCAAACGTTTATTGAAATGCAACTTATCAGTAATCTTATCTAATTGTAATCTAAAATATTTTGAACAAACTTTTGAATGTAAACCGGTTTCAGATTTACGTTCAAATAAGAATGACTAAGAGCAAATAAATATGTTTTCCTGCCTTAGAGCAAATAATCAATTTTTTAAAGTTGCGAATAAATTAAAATTTAAATTGTCAAACATTATACATTTTCGATGAGTGCTTCTCCATCATTTAAGAATAACAACTTATTTATGGTGTACTTAAGTCGTATTAATTATGCTAATTCTCAACAATTTGGATTATAAATGATTTATTCAATAGCATAAAAATAAAACAATTTCCTTTCAGGAAATAATTGCCATCTGTTAGCTTTACAGATTTTTCCTTTTCAAATTTTCATTATTATTATATTCCTTTCAGATAAAACTTCGAATTTTTATTAGTTAAATACAATAAAATGCAAAAAAGTGTGCTTTTATGTCCCTTTAGGAAGAATGAACAAGCGATCTCTTCAGACAAACTTTCGGCATTGCTCAATAGATGGCACTACCAACTGTTGTTTTTACAAAAGAGTCCCATCTTGTTTGTACGATAAAAATAACAGATGGGAAAAGTATTTACGCAGGTAAACATTTAAATCGGTTGTTTAAAGAATTAATTTTTTAAAATTTAAATTCATAAAAGTTGAAAAACATTGGGTTGAAATTTTGCTTAAAATAATTAAAATACGATCAAATTCTACTCTTAGATCGATCGTAAAGAATCTATTTACTCAGAATATATTCCAATAAAACCTAAAGTTATAATTTTTTTAAAAAAAATAATCGTTTGTGAAACCATGTTTGTTTTTAAATTAAAAATTTGCCGAAGAATCTCATTAAAATAAAATCTAGTGAACTAATCTATTCTATTTAAAGCTAATCTATTGATGAAAGAAGTATTCATTGATATTAATGCGATAGAAACTTAAAATTTCAAGAATTCTTAAGACAGGCTTGTAACATTAATTTTTTTTTATAAAGAAAGAGTGATTTGAATGGAAACTAAGAAAAAATCTGCAATAATTTTTTTCTGACTAATACCCGGGACAAGAGGAAACAGGTTGTCTTGATTGATTAAAATTAATGCATTTCAACATGCTGTCAAATCAAGATGGAAATCGAGGCAAAAAATCAAACTATTGATTTGTATATTCGGCTAATTTGGGGCTCCCAGATGTAATATGATTTTTTCAGCACTTTTTTTGCAAGCTATCTGCGATTTAATCACATTCGGTGGCAATAAATTCACAGGTTAGCGTGACAAAACAGTTCATCGTAATTTGTTAGGAGACCATACAAAGTATCTGACAATTTATAAAAGTCAAAAAAAGATTTATATCTTCCAAATTTATTAATTTTCGCCATAAGATTGTGCTCTTGCACACAGTGATCGGGCAAACAATCTCAGTCGACTGATTGTCAACATAATTATTACTCATGATACAACTGCCGATCAGTTAGTTATATGAGAACTATGGCAAAAAAATTTCAAGTGCATCTTGGTGAGCGATTTTTTTAAACATTTATTTGGATTTTCGATTAATTAAAAATTTATGTGTTTGTCGGCCATAATTTTCAAAAATATTCTGCATAAAAATAAATAATATATTACTGTACAAAAAGTAAATTTACAGTACAATGGAAATGTCTTTTTAATGCTATCAATTTAATAATCGTGGGAATTTTCGCTGAAATTTGCATTTATTTTTATTTTTATTTATTTATTTAATTTCCTTAATTCCCAACTCAGGTCTTCTTCATAGTTTTGTCAAATATTTTCTTCCATTATGGAAAAGTAAACAAGAAGAACTCTATTTAATATCTCTGTAGATATTGAAAAAATGAAGTAACAATACGGGTATTTCAGAAGATTAATGAGCCAAACATTTACGTTTTTGATAGCGTTTTAATATCATGGAACTGCTTGTGCAAGAAAATTTCATGTAGACAAAAAGTAGAGCTTGGGTAAAGCTATTAAAATGAATTTAATATCAAAAATTTGTCAGAATCACACACATGAAATTATATTTAAATGATTTATTTGAAACCAAATATAACCATTATTCCTGCAGAACTAGCTGATCACCAAAGGTGACTAGTCAATCATAAAGATAGTAAACTTCTATTGGCGAAATTTATTGAACTAAACTATTTGTTGATAAACAAGGAAAACTTTCGAATGTGAATAGAATGATTAATCAATGAAAAAGTATGATTAATCAATTAGAAAACAGATAAGTGTAGAATATAATTAATTAATTTATTTATTTAGAAAATGCATTCAGTCTTCATTGATATATTTCAGTACTTTTCTGATTGTGAAAGCACGGACTTTTGATAAACTGTTTGAGGGTCAAATTATTTTCAATTGTCATATGTGCATATATTAATTAAGTAGAATTGATTAAAGTAAAAAAAATATTGCCTCTTTTTAATCGAAAACTTGCACTTATCATAAATTTATAATCATTTTTTCTATCTGTGAATTTTTGAGTTATGTGATTAAGTAGACTAATTTCAAATAACTGAATCAACAATTTCTTAAAAGGTTTCTAACTTTTAATTCCTATCCATACATGTGTTATTAATCTTCGGGTTATTTGTCATATTTATTAATACACTCAATTCACAATCAAACACCTTTGATAGTTTTATTTATTTTATTTTAATCCTGTATCGATATTTTTAAAATTATTTTTATCCCCTTATTAGTAAGCTCATAGGAAGTAAATTAAACACAGATAGCTGCAAAAAAAACATTTGTTTCAAGAATAAAAATCAAATTAAATATTTAAAAAGGAGAATAATGTCATGAATCATTAGATTATAGAATTGCTATTTCAATTTCAGATCTCGGAAAAATATCTATGGTAATTTATGACAAATTTCATCAATAATCAATATAATCTTGGCAACAAATTTATATGTGAAAAAAGAAAAGAATATTCGAGAATATTTATTTGATTCTACTATTTTACTTAAATTGAATGTGAATGTTTTAACAGTTTTCAGTGATTTAATGAATAAATAAATTAAATATTCAAAAGAAAGAGAAAAATGCAATGAGTCAATAAATTATAAAATTGATAGTTTAATTTCGAACCTGGAAAAAATTGATATTCATGACAAAGCTAATTTATAAGCAATGCAATTTTGATGACAAACTGATTATTAGCGAAAAAAGAAAAGAATAATCATAAATATTTATCTGATTTAGATTTATTTAAATTAAAAGAGAATGTTTTAACAAATTTCAATACATTTTATTTCTTCCAAGATCCAAATAGTTACACTAACGGAACTAGTAAATTGTAATAAAAAATATTCATAAAGTAACCACAAAATTTATTCCAACATTTGTTAAATTGCTCATGAAATATTTTCAGTTTTTTTCAAAACCGCTTGGAATACTCTAATTATGAAATCACATTAGTACTTCTAAAGCCAGAACGAGTAGTCTCCCTAAATATCTCTGGCATATTCTCTGTAAAGGTATTCCAGTGGATTTTTTGTATGCATTTTCGAACAATAGTTACGAAATATTAACTATTAATGGACCTGAATTTAACACGTATACTTAATCTATCGTGTTATCCTTAGCGATTAATACCTGATATACGCCAAGAGTACCCATAAATTGAATTTCGGATTCCCCCCCCCCCCTCCAACGATTGGAACAAAAATTTGACATAAAACCTACACTGAAAATAACAAATCACATACTAAATTTGATATGTTTAAATCACTGAGTTTTTGAGTTATCGTTCTCATATGTTTCTGAAAATACAGTCAGGCAGACGGT
Organism: Argiope trifasciata; assembly: GCA_026543055.1. NCBI lineage: Eukaryota > Metazoa > Arthropoda > Arachnida > Araneae > Araneidae > Argiope > Argiope trifasciata. Next base: position 5,160,517 of record JAPMOQ010055686.1, read on the forward strand.
GACCTCCTTGTTGTATTTCACCAAATTTTGGTAGATATCTATACTAAAATTATTAAATCTGTATGTGGATTTTTATCAATTTAGCTCCCTACTTTCTGTAGTTATCATGATAAATTATATCCGAACAGCCGGACTGAATTCCTGGGAACAGACTTTGTTTAAAATTTGATAGAATTCGACAAATTTTGTTTTAAGCCAGTATACCGAATTTCACCATTCTAGTTTGTCACTTGCAGCCGGATATTGTTTTTCGTACCCAGCGAGGTCTAAAGTCATGTTTCTACAACTATCAAGAACTTCTTATTCTTGCATACAGCCGACCACCCTGCCACTACTGAACGTAGCAGTATCGAGAGGATTTGTGGTGGACTATCAAAGAACTGTCCGCATTTCTGGATGGGCATCAAAAAACCCAGGAAACCACAAGAGAGGGAAACAGGGGAAAGCGTACCCCGTCTAAAGAATCACGGTCCGTTGAAACACGCTTTAAATGTAGATATCCATTAAAATCTCGAGTCCGATTTTTTTTATGACTACTAAACTGTCTTCTCGTATAAGCGAATGTAAAAAATATGAAATGTTCGACTAATATATGAAATGTTCCAATGTACAGAATTAAAAAAAAACTATTCAGTTATCGGTTTCCATTTTTCGAGAATGTCCACTACCTCAGTGCAAGTGGACCATCGCGCATCGGGCACCTTCCTTCGTCAATCTTCGGCGTCTCTCATCGATTTCTTCCTAATCTCGGAGTTGAAAAGTATTTTAGTAATAACTCACGTCAAAGCAAGATTTCATTACCCCCGGCTGGGCACAGCGGACGCAGTGATACACAAACATGATTGATGGATAATGTTTAATGCTCTATTAAGTAGCGGGCATAATTATCTGGACGAGCAAAGTTGAAGGCTGCAGCAGCTGTGCCTTATGGAGGCTGGCGCGCTGAGAGACTGCTGACAGTGAGCACGTGCCGCATGCGCCCTGCGACTGACACTCAGCACGTGGCCCAGGGGCGTAAGGTTGTCTCTCATCACTGACCGCAGCGGCACGGGAAGACCTCAATGAGCTCACTGTTTATCGAGTAGGTTGGAGGAATGGGACGATCTGTCGGGATGGCCGCAGACCTGGCGCACGTCCTTATCGATTAATTTTAAACACTGTAACATTTTGTTTATCGTCCGCTCTGTCCCACTTGACCCTCAAAAGATTAATTGATTGCTGTCAAAGAACTCGGAGGAGACGATGTTACTTTTTGCGTGCAAATGCTGGAAGTATCTGATGGTGAAGAAATATTTACATAATGTCGGTAATGGGGTTGGGATTTGTATAGCAATGAAATGCTATAGTTTTTGGTGGTTTGATTTTTTTTGTCATAAATGCGACATGGCTTAAAATTCATTAATTCGGAACTGACGGGATTGCGTTGGAAATTCGATTTAATCAGAAATTTGAATTCAGAAAAATTGGGCTTAACGAGGCAATGCAACAAGAAAACGATAATTTTTTTAAATTAAAAATGACAATAAAGATTTAATAGTAATATTTATGCATTTTAATAAATAATACGTAATTTAAAGATAGACAGAAAGCAACTGTAATAAATAAATCAAGAATGATTATAATTGAAACAGATTTTGATAATTTAAAAGATAATTTCAATAAATAATAACTAATAAAATATTACAATATCAAACACCTTGAATCTAACAATTCCATGTAATTTTATCTTAAATGGCATATTTCGTAACTAAAGTTTTCAGAATTTTTAAAAAGAGGGATTTCTTAAAGTAAAAATATTGTACAGAAATAAAATTTTTAAATGAATTATAATCTCTAATTTATTTATTTTTCATTTATGATCTCTTAGGACAAGAAACATAAATATTTTTTAATGAACAAAAATAAATTAGAATTATAAGTAATATTTTAAACTATTTATATTAGTTAGAACTTTAAATAACGTACGGAAACAAAATTCGATTCAGCCAATTTCCATTGTACATTCGGTAAAAAAATAATTTCATAGTTCTTAAGTTCGTTAGCACGCTTACTAAAAAATGAAATATGCTGTTCAGAATTTAATTTATTGCAGCTACTAAGCGTTTTAACTCAGGTTGGCCATTTTTCTGAAATTTACTCTGTCTTGAAGTCAAGAAATGTACTATTATAGCTAAATGCAATAAAAAAATCAAGCAAATCAAATTATTTGTAAAAATATTGTTTTTGAAGTTAGAAAACTTATTTAAAAAAATAGTTTTGCAAGTATAAAAAAAAGAATATTTTCATCCGTTTATTTTATATAAATGCTACTGAAAATTTTTTCAACGCATTTTCCGCCACTTTCAAAGAGGATATGACCATGAAATTTTCTTATTAAAATTTTATCTTCCGTGTTACTTTGAAATAGAAGTACTCCAATTTCTACATCATTTTTCAATTATTTTAAAATAGAAACTTTTGAAATTAAAATGTTTCGAAGTTTAGTAATATTGTGTGATTTTCAAATTTCTACATTAATTATGAAATTTTATTAAAAAGTAGATAATACTGACTATTATTAATTGATGGTTTATGTTCATTTTTTATATTTAACAACACAATTAATTGGCATAAACTGTGCTGCGGTAGTCATGATTTCGGTCGGACCACAGAGTATTTTGGATCTAGGTTCCATTGTTCTTTGTGTTCGTTGTTTTTTCGGTTGCAAAAATTCTCTTGACTGACATATTAAAGGTTTTTTTTTGTACATTTATTCAGTTTTGTTAGTTAACATATCGCAGATTCATTAGAATAATTTTTGAAAAAAAAACAATTCTCTTACAATTTAGTTAAGTAAGTTAAGTTTTTTCCCAAATGTGTAGAAAATAACACTTAAAATCTTTTCATCTAAGGAGTTTAGAAAACGTTCTAAAGAAATATTACAGATAAACTTGCTCCGTAACGGTTATTAGAATATAAAATTTAGAATCTTTAGGTAGTATCTGATTTAGAGAATAAGCATTACATTAAAATTCGAAATAAAAATTATTTCATTGTTTTAAACATATTTCAAATTGTTCTGGCACATACAAAAAAGGCTACAAATAAAAATTCTCTGAAGAAGTTTTTGTTTTTTTTATTCATGAAAATTACTTAATAATTTTACAGCCATTATAGTTGCAAGGAACTGTCTTCTTTTAAAAAATGTATGATAAGTTTCACCAACTTAAGTTCACTAATTAGTCTTTGAACTTCAGGCAGAGATTTACGTCAAGCTCATATATTTAACAGTTTAAAGTCAGTAATAAATTTATTAAAATGCTACACTGTATCAGAAGTTTCTAAGTGATGGGAAAGGAAGACAAAAATTATTCGCACTTTAATTATAACCCAGAAAAGGGAGCTTTTAAATCTATTAATTCAACTTTAAGTCAAACAAAACTACAATTTATGACCCATCACTTTTTTTAATTCTGAATTTATTTTTTTGAAGCTACGTCTTTAAAGAAGGAAGTTTAGTCTATAAATCAAAACTTAGAGATGGTAATTAGTTCGACTCGGAATGTTATAAACAATTTTATTTCAAGTTGCCGAACAGGGAACTCAGATTTTAAATAACCTTGAGTAATAAATTAAGTTATTAATATTTCATTAAGATTTCTTGCCATGTGCATTTTGCGTATGAGAAAAAAAGTGAAGTGGTTTAAGCTAAGTTCTGAAGCAATTAGTAGGAATACGTTACATTGTAATAGTTAGATTCGACACTTAACTTTACATATTGATTTCAGAAAAAACAAATGAGGACTGCAACATTTTTTTTAAAGTTTTAACAACATTAAACTTAAATAAAAAAAAACTTAATTATTGTCAGAGAGAAATTAGCTCAGCCAGAGAAGAATTTAAACCAAGGATATGCTAGAATAAATAAAAATCGAAATGAGAAGACTGGAACAACTAAACTTCTTATAGAGAAAAATATGAAGCACAAACTACTTATAATGCCCTCTTTTTATTACTGATAATTTTTATGCAAGTGGATTTTAAGTACTAATTGTAAATAATGTCCTCTTCTTACCAAATGTATAGAGTTCATAACTGACAATTTTTATGCAGGTGGGTATGAGGTACAAACTACCTATAATGTTATCTTCTTTCCAAAAAGGATAGAATATGTAACTGATAATTTTCATGTAAGTGGGTATGAAGTACAAACTACATGTGCTGCTCCCCAAAAGGATAGGATTTATAACTAGTAATTTTTATGCAGGTGCAAATGAAATACAAACTACATGTCATGCCCTTTTATTCACAAAGAGGATAGGATTTATAAATGATAATTTTTATGCAAATGGGTACACAAAAAGTTGGTCCATGTAAGATGTCCCAAGTAAAAGTATTGTTCCAAAATGAAACATGTTTACAGATATCATATCATCTTGGTTATTTCCGGAACGAAATTAGAATTATTTTTAGATAATTTTTTTCGTGTTTTCATATTTGAAATCCTTTTTTTTTTTTTCTTTTGATTCTCTTGCATATAGTTGATTCATCTTGAAAAAATTGCGTCGACATTTTTAGATTGACAAAATTTTGATTTTTTTTTATCGTTTTCCTTTTTTTGTAAATGTGGATTTTGATTGGATGTTTTATTCTTTTAATTCGTTCCAGTACTTATTATTTCCTATTTTTCATAAGTTTTAGAAGAAGGAAAAAGAGAAATAAAGTCTCCAAATTATCATTCTTTAAGACCTCTACAGGACTAGATCTATTCTTACTGATGGTACAAAACTTTGAATATTTACCCGATTAAAATATTTCACTGAAGTTACATTACATGACATCAAAATTACAGTTTTTTTAAACCTGTTTCCTTACACATAGCCTTATTGAAATGGGTATTATCTTCATCTTCATCCACCTTCCTTTCCTGATGATTTTCTCTCTTTTTCAGAACACAATTTTTGATTCCTACCTCGTCAGCAAGCGACATTGAAATAGAAGTAATAACTTAACCCCCCAAGTAATATTTTTAGAAATAATATTATTTCCAAAAGAATCGTTATTTTGATATTATCGGCTGATTGAGACTCAGTTTTAGAAATTTTATTGTAATAAAAGCTTACAAATTCTAAACTATGATCTTTGATTTTGACGTTAAACATCATATAGACAAATGTATTTGGACAAAAGCCTTTCGATGCATTTTTATTTTAGTAATAGTATTTGTGAAGAGAATAATTTGTAGATTAATCTTTCTCATAAAAATATAAAACCTCATAATACTTTTAAAAAAAGAACTGTCACTTAGCATTATTTTTTGTAACGATTTAAACCCAGCACAAAGGTAATGAGCAAAAGCGTAGAAGCAACGAAATACCAAAGATCATGTTACATGAGAATCTGAGATAATAGAAAATGCGGTTGAACAAAGTGTATCCTTTTTCATAAAAATAATCATCGGTTCAGTAAAATCTGTTTACTTAAAATTATACGAAATGATAGCATATTTCAAAAGCGTTTCTGCTTGAATTGAGCATTATAGTTATTTCTTGGTTTTGTTCTTTATATTATCGTATTTTTATTTTTTTAAAAATTTTTGAAGAAATTCGAACCTTATTCTTAAAATTTTTAAATATCGTAGTACATCAGAAAACTTAACCTTGAATCGTCTACCTTTCATTTAAAAAAATTTACTCAATTACATGACAAAGAAATGTGAAAACAAAAAAGTTTCTAATATCATCGTAATGTGAGTGAGTGTTACTAATTACAATGAGTAATAGAACTAGTCATAATTTTTAACTAAGAAAATAAAAAATCAAGAAAAATACTAATATTTGTTAAAATTTACTAAAAGTAGAAAAAAAATGTATGGAAATGTATTAAGTATCGTTAAAAATCTTTATTTTTTAATTATAAAGTGGCACAAAAATAGTTTTATGCAAAGATAAGAAATTCCTGAAGAAAAAGGTTAGAATTTTGAGTCAATTTTAATTAAAAATTTAATTAAAATCTTGAAGAAACTCCTTGTGTTAAACAGCTGTTAATATTCTAGTGAATAATTGCAGGTTAAATTTGGTAGCTGTAGGTCCAACAGTGGTCTGAAAAACATTTGGAATGACTTTTTTTTCTCATGCATGTGGAAATTTGCAAATAATATATCAGTTAATATAACTGTTATCATTTTGATACAGGTAAGAGAACAAATTTGAGTGCATTGTAAATTCAAGCAATAATTATGGCAAAAATTAAAATTGAATGAAATGGTTACTATTTTTATCACATTCATGGTAAAGAAATTTTTTAGAAATCTGGTGGAATCATACAAATCATTTTGATTAAATTGAGGCCTTATGACAATTACAAACTGCAAGCTTCATTATAATTTATATTATTACGAATTTCTAGTAAATGATTTTTATAAATACTCAGTAAATTTTCTACAGTAAATATTAGTACATATTTTCTACATGAAGTAAGGAAACAAAGAATTTAATCAAATTTCAATATAGACATTATGAAATTATATGATTTATAATTAATAAATAGGTCAGTTTGTCTCTGGACAAACTCCTTGTCCAGAAACAAGGTGTTTTTTGTACAAGAAAAACTAAGGAATGGCAAAAGTTAGGTGATGCCCAATATGAGGTAGGATTGTTTACCGTCAGTTTGACACCCAGAATATTGGCCATGGTGTTCATGGTTAAGAGTTATATTATCTGGGATTCAGTTTCGTTTCTAGACAAACAAATGACAATAAAGTATATAACATTTTCACTCTGTAAATATGGGTCAATAATGTTCCTAAATCCCATCAGGAGACTTGTAAATATAGATTTATATTATTTTATTATCTTCATTAAAGTTATTGTTTAGAGGTAATATTTAGATAATACCGTTTCAAAAACTGTATTCGAATTACAATTTTTTTTTATTTAAATATTTCTTGTATATTTTCAATTTTACTTTAATTTCGTTTCATGTTCTTTAATGAGTTCATTCTTATAAACTAATCATATATTTAGTGGCGTAACCAAACACTTTGCAACATTAGTTAGTGGGCATTATAAAGCCAATTTAGTTTTAAGTTTCAGCACTTTTTAATAGATGCTCAGATAGAATATGCTCAGAGTTTATTTTAGAAACTTCGTGAAAGTCCATCATTAGTCTGTATTGTTATATCATAGTATATATTATTTGTTATGACTTGATTATGCAGGATTCATATTTATATGAAATATTTTATAATAATTGGATGTTTGTAAACATGTAATAGTAAAAAGAGCGTAATGAAGCGGATAAAAAACTGACCAATAATATGAAAAAGTATTGATGTTACCTTTGATCATTTATAAGTTTGTAATTTTTGCAAGTTTATTTGTTTGCCAATCAGGTTGATAGCACCTTTAAACTCGACTTGACTATAGTCTTCCTTAGCTCATTGGCTCTGGGTTATTGTTTGGACAAAATTCGCCCTCCCCCAAATAATTATTAAAAAAAAAAAAAACTTAAAATTGCATTCGCCTTTTCTTTATCAAGTCAGAAACTTCCTAACAACTTCCCGTAATAATGAAGAAGAAAACCAGTTGGCAACTTCAATACTAAATTACCTTACTAAAGAAACTTCAATATTTTGAATTTCTAGATGAAATTAATGCGTTACCTTTATAACTGAATTCTACTGTTACCTTTATAACTGAATTCTACTGTGATGGAAATGTGAATGAAACGTATTTGTTTGCAACACATCTCTTCCTTCTTCTCACAGTATGACAGCAATTTTCCCACTTGAATTTCGATGTATTATACATACAAAGCAACTTCCAGCCTACCTGCTAATATCGAAATAATAAGAATCAGCAAATCGCTAAGATAATAAAGTAGACATTGAAAAGAATGCAAAATGTCCCTTGCCCAATAGGGTGAATTAATCTGTACAACAACCACGAAAGGATACAATCCAACTTTGACGTGGATGTAATTTAACCACCTCAATCGTACACCCTCTTTATAAACATCGGGAAAGCTAGAATCGGCTTACATGCGAGACAAATTCATATTCTCGTATATTAGGTGTTCCTCCACAGGACAGAGAGACAAAATAATATTGATACTAAGTTCGCGTATTAATCCAACATGATAACTCGAATATGTGAACTCGACAACCCATAGGTATAACATAATGCGAATTCACATTGAATACAAAAAAAAAAAAAAAAGCTATTATTAATTTTTTTCTGTATCCTTTGAAATATATTCTTCCCTTCAGTAGATTTTTTTATTAACACTTTTAAATCTACGAAAGAATAAGCGAAATAATAAATAATTATAAAACACATAAAGTAGCCGATAAACTACATTTTATAACGTTTCATAAAATTGCGATTCCGCTTGGAATGTCAGTAAATATTTCTCATGTTCTTGCATTTTATTTGACGCATATAGTTAAAAAAATGAGTGCTCTTTTATTCAAATTGAGTGCGATGGAATTAAATCGGATACTCGAAAACTGGATTAATATAAACTAACTTTTAAATAATGTCTTCCTATATCTAAGTCAGAATTTCTAAAATTTCTTTGGCTGATATTCTAAAAAAAGTTTGAAGCTGCTATCACATATTAACATTTTAGTGCCATATTAACTCTCATGTTTGCTGTTCACATATTATTCAAATTAAAGATCAATCACTGTTATGAGAATTATAAATTGTAACTGTGTTCTTCTGTTTCTTTTGTATTTCTCAAATGATACTCTGAAGAAAATGTTCAAAATAAAACCTCCGGCTGAACAAAACGAAACATTCCAACGTGCTTACTACCTTTTTTTCTTCTATTCATGAAAATGCATCAAATTCCCACATAAGTATTTTCAGAATGAAATTATTTTACTATTATTTTTATTCTCTAAATAATTTATGAAGCTAAAAAAGATTATCTTTCAATAACAATATTTTTACAACCCTTTCTGGAAATTGGCTTCTGTATCAACTTGTAACTTTTTCCTCGAAAATTCGATAACTTCTTTCTTTTTAACACACAAAAAAAGGAAAAAGAGAAAAAAAGAGAGAGAAAAAAAAAGAAAAGAAAAAAGAAAACCTTTTGTCTATTGGGTGCCTGCCAAATATTTTAAGACTTCGATCGATCTTTGTTAGCAATTTGTAATTTGAATCATTGTTACTTGAAAAAGTCAGAACAGCTGATTTATGAGCAACAAGTAAGTACCTTAAAATTCTCTTTTCGTTTACATGAGAAAATGTCAGGAAAAGTTTGGGCTCAGTTAATATAATTAATGTACCAAGTTGCATATAATTAATGCATGATTCATAATGCATAATCTCTCAATGAATTGAGAGATCACCTAACTTCTTCACGTGCTTCTCTCTTCTGTATCCAACCACCCCCACAATAAAAAGAGAGCACTTTTTTTTATCTCGGGAGATTCGGGTTGCGTGGTTCGATCGTCTCATTGGCTGCCTCCCCTCTTCCACCCCCTCGAAGCCACGCGCAACTCCTCTCCTTGTCCAAGGCGCTCTGGATCATATTAACGTCTCGGTATGTGAGTTGGAGAGACAGTTCCTAACATGAGTTTCTTGAAAGGCTCTGCTCCTCATCTCTTCACTCCAACCTCGGACGCAGCGCCTCCCGAATTCGCCCACTACTACACGTGCGGACCCGGCGGCGATACCTTCTACGTGTGGCCGGCATTCACCCCGGACAGCTCCGACTTAGGCTCCCCGCCACCTTCCGTCAGTTCGCCGGACAACTCACACTCGGGCATCCGGTCCTCGTCAGAGTCCGCAGCCGATCCTTCTGTTCCACCGGTCCGTTGCCTTAAGCGGAGAGTCACGGCTAACCGAAAGGAGCGTCGCCGGACGCTGAGCATTAATAATGCCTTCGCAGAGCTCAGGGACTGCATACCGAACGTGCCTTCGGACACGAAATTGTCCAAGATAAAGACTCTGAAGCTGGCCACCAGCTACATCGTGCACCTGATGGACATTCTGGCGGAGAAAAAGACTCCCGAACATTTTGGGGCCGATCTTGCGAAAATCTCTGATGTAGGGATTGGAAGGAAGAGAGATTCGGGAGCGGTAATAGTCTACTTTATTATATTTTGCATTTATTAGAGATGACAAGTACATCTCAAGTGAATTTAAATGTTAATGTAAAATATTATATAGAATTAATCAATGCAATAATTTTATATATTGTACCTGTAAAAATGTATACAAACTTAGTTTTCCTAACATTTTATACTTTAAATCATTCATAAATGTCTCCCAGAAGTGTATTTTAAATTATTTTTTTCAATTAATTTTACACATATACTATTGTGTAGGTTATATAGAAAATTCATTTAAATAAAATTTGTCTTCAGACTTTTATATCTAAACGAAAATGTATTTAATTATAGTAACCTCAAATCCGGATTTAATTTTCGGTTTTAATTGTTATGTGGTTTTTATTGACACACCAAGTATGAGATAATAAAAATAACCCTAATAAATAAATTTAATTTATTATACTTATCCTGAAGGTATTAAAATATTTATATCTATAGATAATATTTGATTTTACTATTTAGCATTTTCTTTATTGCGCTTAAGCACGTAATAAGACAAATAGAATTTATGGTAAACTTTCTTAAGATCCGGAAGTGTTTATATGCATATAAAATGATAAATTTTTCTATCTAATTTTTTTAATGCTCTTAAACATATCATTACAAGTATAAAATTTCTGATTAACATTAAATAATGAAGAAATGCTACCAAAATTTTTTTTTTCAGGTTTCAGGCAATTCTAAAATTTTTTAATGAATTTAAAATTAAAATTTAATTGTAAAATATTATAAATTTACACGAAATATGATAAAAAAAATTATAAAAATACATTAGATTAAGGATTTGTGGATTAGTTTGTTAAAACGTAAGGCGGGATAATACTATGTCCAAATTTTTAAAATAAATTAAAGAAAATTTCGACATAGCTCTTTCTTCGGTATTTCAATAACGCAAATCAAATTTGCTTTAATGAACAGGTTATGGAGAGACATTTGGTTAAATTATGGTATTAAAATCTCCAAAATATCTCTCTTAGTAAATTAATTTATTGATTTATCAATTAGGAATACTCTGTTATTTCTTATCTAAATCCATTTTTACAAATTGAAAAAGAATTTTCTCACATTTCTTAAATTGGTAAACGGTGGTCTGAGTTAAGAAAAAGTTAAACAAACATCTCCAAACCTGAAATAATTGTATCGATATTTTCCTGTGTTTCAGTTAGCTAATTATTTCTTAAGAGTTAAACTTTTTGACTCATTTTTTTATTGCAAATTACAATACTTCTAGATTTTTTTTTTTACTGACTTAACTGGAAGAAATTGACGAAATTTATCTAAAAATAGTCTAAATTATGGTTGAAAATTTTAAAAACCTTTTCAAAGTATACTTTTGATCAACTTTCTTGTCATTAATTTCTTATAATCGTTGGATTAATAACCATTTTTTTGTTGAAAAATAAACATATGATCTTTTGTTTTTCTGTGAAATATTTTTAAGAATTTCAATTTCGGATACGAGATCTAGACCTGAAAATATGAAAGGGGGAGAAAACATGTTAACAAACGAAATCTACATTGAATTACATTTTGCTATACTTTCCTAGCTTTCAACTGCGTTTTTAGAAAGTTTCAGCATTAATGTAGGATATACTTTTAATTATGATGAATGGATGAAAAAATTAGAAATGCGAAAAATTTCTTTCTCAATTGAAAATATTTAACTGATTGAATGGTGTGATGAACACTCAATTTTACAATAGACTAAGGAACTAAGGAGTTATTCCCGCCCCTACCGCGGACTTGAGTTACTAAGTCCCATGAATTATATTGTGATTTTATTGACCAACTGCTTAACTATCTTCACATTTAATAATTTATAACTGTAAGTAATAAGAATTTATAAATATATTTACAACTGAATTTAATTTTATTTATTTCAAAATTGCATGAATTGCTATCATTAATTTTTCATCTATCACATCTATCAGATTTCAAAACTAAACTTTCTGAAAGTTAAAAAATAAATGTTCTTAGTTGTTAACATAAAAACAATGTAAATCAAAGATTTTTAAAAATGAAAATTGTACTCTTTTTTTCTGTACACATGTATATACCCTCTTTCATCAAAATTGGTTCATAAATTACTTACTTCACTGAAATAATCGCTCAAGACGACGAGTATTATTATAATAATGCTAGTCATATCAATCACTTTTGATGAGCTACATTTCATCATCAGAAATATATATTATTTTAAAGTAAGCCTTGGTCTTGAGTCTCCAAGTATTATATATTGTTGAAAATTTTTCTTAAGGTCTTTTCGTAAGTCAGAAACTTAAACACGCCGTTTTACAGATATCACCAATGGGAACCGATGTCAAAGCTGTACCATTTTATAATATCAATAAAACAATATATCTCATTTTTTTAATCTAAGGATTGGCGTCAAATTCACTCTTTCTTGTATTAGTGTTCAAATTCTTTTAATGTTATGGTTATGACAGCTAACGAACGTGAGCTTCAAAAATTAAAAAATCATCTCCCTAGTATTCCTACTGATTGTTTAAAGGACGATAATTCATATAGATTTAATATTGATGGAATTTTGGGAAGCTATCTTGATACAGAAATGGAATATAATTCTGATTCTGAATGATCTGGAAAGTCTGATCGAAAGTTTTTATATCATGAAAATTAAGCAATTCGTGATATGAAATGTATTCTTTTGTAGTATGGATCAATTGATTCTAAATTTATATTAAAAACTCCTTTAATTCTAAATGAGAATTGTTAGACTGGTTTTTTTTAAGTATGTATCTAAAAATATTAGACAAAAGTTTCAAACTTGTATGTTAAAGCTGCTTTTTCCAAACAATTTTTAAAGTAAACTAAACATGAAAAATATATTTCCTTATTTTTTACAATATACAAGGGAAAAAAAAGCTACTTACGTTTAGACAAATGTTTTAAATAAATGGAATGAGGGAAGGGATGAGAAACGAAAACGTATTAAGTAGAACTATTTGCGTGAAAAAAATATTCATATCTTCTGACGATATTTTATTTTCGTTTTCGCGCAAATAGTCAATAAGATAGGGAGTAAAAGGTACATAATGGGGGTCAAAATAACCCTGCGAGTATGCTGAAAGGTCACACTTTTTTTTTTTTCTTTTTCCGATATGAATCAACAAAAAAAAGTTTCCTGCAAAGCAAGCATATAAAACAACCCAAATGTTTCAGTTGTTTACAAATGAAAATAAACAATTATGGATTTACTCTGCATTCCTTTATGCGTTTTGCATTATGCATATAAAGATTTAGAGATTTCGAAAATGAACTTCATAATTTTGAGATGACAAGAACAAAGCAATTATTGATAGAAAGTGGAATTTTATTTATTTCTTCATTTTGCATAATAAAAACGGTCAGTCTATTAAATAATTTTTTGCAGTTTTAATATTTAACCTTAATTTCAAGTTTGTGTAGTTAAAGTGTCTATTTTGTATTCATATTACCATCTACTGTAAAAATTTGACATAGTGCACAACACTGCTATACAAAAGAATTACTAAGTTCAAAATTGATAAATTTTGTCTTAAAAAATCGGTAAAACGGGCTTTATAATATCAACATATTGTAAAATCAGATTAAAATCCAATTTAGTGCGTTTAAATTCTATCAGATGATAATCTTCTAGCTTAGAATTATTGAATTTAAATTAACGTATTAACTTTGTGACATTCATTAAAATTCTGATGATGAGAAAACTGCTTGCGTAAAGGGATGGATTAAAAGTATTTTAAGTATTTTATGCATGAAATTTTCTACGTTTGATTTGAAAGAAACGTATAATTGATTTGATTTGAATATGTTTATTTCTCGATGTGTGACTTATTTTCTCCTATTAATTATCAATTTTCTATTTAATTTTTTCAAATAAAACTTCCATAAATCTTGCAGCTATCTTTAAAATTCGAAAGAAAGCCCCCACATTTTTTAATCCATGTTATTTAATAATGACGCTTTTCTAATGATATAAATACTAAAAAACAATAGCAGATGTACTTAACTAAAATTATTTATATTTTAAGGCGCCACTGTAAAAGACAGTTAACATGATAAAATTGGCGAATATGTAGATGTTCTAAAGTAATCAAAATTAATACAGAATCTAATCAGAATCTAATCAAAATTATATACAGAAGTGAATTAAAAAAAAATGTATCGCATGCATTTAAAAAAATTGACGTGGTAATTTAAAGTAGGATTTTGTGTACTCCATTCCTCGCCTTTTCCTTTTTCTGGCAGAACAAAAAATTCTTCGTATTTCCTTCGGGAAAAAAAAAAATTCCTCTGGGAAGTCATCAAAGTTAAAAAGGCAAATGAGAATTGAACTAATCATTAATGATGCTGTTAAAAAATCATATTTAATAACACAGCAAATTTTAATGAAATCCTTGGAAGTTTAAAATGGTTTTAGTTATTAAACTTTTTATGGACTATTTTGTTTATAAATATCAAAGGGTGTTAAAAAAATAAAAAAGGGGGGAGGGAGAGAACTGGGAATATGATATCTAAAACGATGTATTTTGTTTACTCGGATCATATTCAGACATTCATATGCATTAAACAGCATTTAAATAACGGCAAAATTAATCAGATTTACATTTTCCATTTTATGTTGGAAGTAATGTTAAACTAATAAAATTACTTTAAATTAAAATAATTAAGATTTGTTTAATTCGATATGCATGTATTTTTTTTTTTGACTGAATAATTTTGTGTACTGAATGCACGTACATACGAGCGCGAGCCCGCGCACACACACATATTGTTATATATATTTAAAAACCTGAAGAGGAATAATTTTTTTCCATATTTATCAAGCATTACTTTTCAGTTTGAAACGAAGCAAACTGAATTTCTTTATGAATGAATTTTTTTTTTAACTTATTCATTTCTAACAACTAGTGTGTACTATTGACAAAAAAACCATAATTTTTTTTATTTTATGCATTTAATCTTTCTTAATGAAAACTGATTATTAAAATTATTTTAAAAATCATATTTTGTTTTAAGTATGACTTCTAGTTAAGAAACAACTATTACAAATAAGCACAACGGGTTTGAGCTGACAAAAAGAGTCTGTAAAGGATAATAATTATAGAATAAATCATTAAAATTTTCGAGTAAATATTTTTAAAGCAATAGTATTGATGAATAAATTAGGTTTAATCAAACATTCAAACAAAATTTTAAAAACTTGTAATTATAAATTAAGAAACTCCAAATTTTTTTATCCCATCAGAATTAACAAGTTATTAAGTTAATTTGATTATAATTTCATTAAGTATATACTCTATTGTTATCAACAAACATTAGACTTTCAATCTTACAGTAATAAAATTTTAGAAAAGAATATAGGGTATACTGGTTAAAAATTTATTATTATCCATGATAGTGCAGCATCCAAATTTGCACAGCACTATTTAATCAGACTCTTAGTATAATAAATACTTAAAAATTAGCAGATCTGTTAACCCATTGTAGAACTTACGAATCAATTCTACTGATTTCTATGATCATCTACGCACTATTTCGACTATAAATTGCTAAATTTATTAACTAGTGGCGTGTAAGAAAATAATAAATTACTTTAACTGTTAGGATCTGAATCATAATTTTTGACTATGTGTTAATATGGTCCTATTATCCATCATCCTAAATGGAATCTTAATCATTTTTTTTTGTTTGGCAAGTAGACCAACTAGTTAATAAACCTGTCTTTGCCCCTATCAATTCATTTAACCTATGCAATTATCTAGTTTAAAATCTCACCATTGTCTTGAAGATATGATTTGTTTCGATAATTTATTACATATCATTTCTAAATTTTATGTTATTATTAGCAGTTTAACTGTATAAAAATATGAGCTATACAAAAACATACAAACATAGAAAAAAATAATACAGTAGACGATCATGAGCTATACAATAAATATCTGCATCAGCAGTTAACGACTAAAGAAAAATTGAGTAAGTATCTGCATCAGCAGTTACCGACTAAAAAAAATTGTAATTGATTCGTAACACTTTTAACAACTTTCGCGAATCGTCAAGAAAGTTTTAATGCATTGTTCAGCTGACTAATTTATTCTGTTACTCATTTCGATAGCGGCAGTGCTTACGAATCAATTCTACTTATTTCTATGATCATCTACGCACTATTTCGACTATAAATTGCTACAATGAATTCAATTGAAAGATTCGTCATATCAGAGAATCTTCTCAGTACTTAACATTTCATCTGTTAAAAGTAATCCGTGATTATAAAAGAAATCGATTAATCAAAGTTGACATAATCTCTCTTGTTCGAAAGTACTTTTTGTTTTGAGCTGCGTTGAAAGATAAAGATACTTATTTAGATAAGATATTCTTTTCGCTACATTATTTAAAATCTGATGAATTTCAATAACTTGCGAATGACAGCTTCTCGTTTCCATTTTTATAGCTACGTCGATCAAAAATGTGAAATTTTATTTGAATTTATCATAGGTTTAACTTATTTTTTTTTTTTTGCTTATATGAATTGTTTGAGTTGAGTTTTAATATTGTAATAAATTCGCTATTAAAATTGGATTAATATAACGAAATATTTGAACACTTGAGCCAAAAGGATGCAGAAGTTAGACCTCAGCAATAAAATTATATTCTGATTTATAACTAAAAATGTATTGAACAGGACTATTTAAAGTTTGTACTAGTTTAAATTATGCTTTTAAGTGTTCTGAAAATTTGTTATTAAAATATGTAATTGACTAACCTTGAACTAACATCTAAACACCTTGTGAAACTCGGTGTGAAATTTTTTTTAAATAACAGTTTTTTTTGTATAAAATAGTGGGTGTACTAATAAAGTTTTTTTTTTAACCATGGTTAGAAAAAATGTAAATTCGGCAAAGTTATTTGAAAATATATAAATTTCGCATAAATGTTACATGGTTAAAATGGAAAATTTCCGACAAGGTAACTAGTTACCTAGAATAAAGGATATTGGAAGGGAGAAGATTAAAAAATTTTTTATTAGCCTAGATATTAAACAAACAAATTTGTCAAACATACATTTTTTTTAAAGTTTGAAATTGCTAGAAGTTCAATATGTGTAAAGAATTTATTGTAAAATTCTTTAAAGTATCGATAATTATCTTTCAACAAATAAAAGACTATCAATTTTCAGATAGTTTTTTCTTCTTCTTTTTACTTGAAAATTTCTATAAAAAATATATATTTAATGTTAAAATTCTTTGAAACCTATTTTATTTATAATTTATCATAAGCAAACGCTTCTATTTCTAAGTAAACTTTTTATTAATAATTCTGGTGAATTATGTAAGGTATTTAATCATTTTAGACACTTTTTTTTTTGCATGGTACGCGTACTGGAAAAAAAGTTATATACATTTTCACAAATTTACTAAAATAAAATTTTAAAAATGAAAATGAAATCTATGATTACGAATTTGAAGTTATCACCCGAGAATATTATTATTTTTAAGTCATTATTTGTCTTAATTAATTTAAGTCTTTTATCATTTTAAACGTTTGAAAAAATCACAAGGCTTCACTGTCGGACTCCACCCCTCTCTCTCTTTATGAATAAATAATTTTTTTAAACTTTCAATTTCAATTTTTCTCGCTGGCAAAGAGTTTTGAAGCTCGACCAATTTTAAGATGGGGGGAAAAACACCCGTTTATATATATATATATATATATATTAACGAAAGGTGAATCCGAGAGTCTTGTAATTGTTTCAAACCGGTTTAAACTGGTTAATGAATTAAATTAACTAAGACTATTTATAAGTATTCAGAGAATGAATAACTTGGAAATCAATTTGTATCATTAGTTAGCGATAAGTCGCCAAATGTGAGTCATTTTGCGTTATTTTCTAATAACCTTAAAACAAAAATTAATAACTCAAAACCGATAAATCGCCAATTTGTTGCCTGCGCATTGTGAGGCTTCAACAATTTGTTGCCTACTCATTATGAGGCTTCTAAAAACTTAAACTAATACAACGTAATGTTATCACGTGATAATAAAATTTACTCATTAACATGTTGATCAAAACAAGAAATTTTCAACATCTGAAACAAAGGTGAATAATTATTAAAAAATAGGGACATCACTATATACATTGCTAAAACTATCAAATGATGAAATCCACCAATTATATACACACACACACACACACACACACACACACACACACATATATATATATATATATATATATATATATATATATATATATATATATACAGCAATTGAGAAATTTTATACATTACCAATTACCAATCAGAAATTTTTAAAATTATTTTACAAATTATTGCATTGCATTACTGGAATCTTTCAATTACTAACGTAATTTAGGTTATGTTACCGAGCTCATCCAAAAATTCAAAATATTTTAGCATCGATATCACCCGGCATTACACTGTACATTGTTAATGTGTTTACCAGTTTAATTTATCCAAGGGTATAGTTATCATTATTATTAATTATTATTCTCAAATTCTACAACGACGAAATTTTTTTAGCAAATTGAATGATGAAAGCTGATAACGTGAATGAAAAATTTAAAAACAGAATCAAGTATGTTGAATCTACTTCTTGAGTCTGATATCCAACTGATAGTTAGATGATAACCAAAATGTTTATTTTCATCTTGTCAAACCGCTAACAAATTTAAGTGATTATCGTTCCAAGAACTGATATCTGCAAATCGAATATCTAAAAACAAGACAAAAAATTAAATCCTTTTTTTTTTTTTTTTTGTACTCAGAATGATTCAAAAACTTAAAATTGTTTCCTAAATCTGACTCTATCTGAAGTGATTATATATTACTTAAAAAAAATCTGTAATATGTTGCTCTTGCATACCCTCAGATGTGGTTGATAGCACATCAATAATTCTAAATCGGTGCTAAATTTTGGTTTAATTTAGTTAGTTAGTAGATACTAATTTTCGATTATTGTATCCAATTTGGAGATAAACCGTTTTAACCCCTTCCTTCTTGCTCCCATGAAAATGATGGGGTGAAATTTCTACCTCTATTTCTCGCGCCCGTGATATTTCCGGGCTGGCGTCTTCAAAAGTAATGAGCCAAAAATATTAAAACAATCTATTTCTTATGTCCAGAATCATGTATATTACTCAATATATACACCAGATGGCTGCCCTATACTTTTTGCGATGTTTTTAGAGATAGCTAATTGATTTTAAACTATACACTCAGTTTTATATAATTTTCTTGAATAAAAAATAGGCACTTTTATGACCATTTTCTTCAAAATTATGTGACCATTATGGCGTTAATACTATAAATAAGTTTATCGATGAGATGTAATAATTTTTTTCTTTCGTAATCATGCTGATTCTTCGAAATTCAAAGCAGTCATAGCAAATACAGTTGATACATATTACTTTGATTAAAGTATGATGAATTTTAAATACGCTTTTTATCTGTGATCAGTTTTTGTAGTTACTTTTTGTAAAAGTCGGATCCTGCACTCATACAGATTTAAGTTATAGCTACTAAACACTTGTTACAAAATATATTGTTTCCCAAATCAGAAGAAAATAGTCTATGAATAAAGAACTGAAATATGCATAAATAAGTTAAAATTCATTAACATATAAAATCCTCAACGAAATATAGAATAATTATGTATATATAAGGTGCGCCAGAGAAACTTACTTATTTGAAAAAAATACCGAGCGGTGAGTTGGGTAGGTAGAGAGGTGATATGTAGTCCCCAAATTTGTTTTTCTCTCTAGTCAGTTGCCATCATGCTCTGATCTAGGCAACAGCAGGCCTTCGCATTCGAGAGCTTCTTTTCTAATATTCGCTCACTTGCTGCCACGTAACGTGTCTTCCGCGCTCGCTTTGAAATTCCTCCTCACAGACCCGTTCATGGCCATAATTCGATTCTGTCGTAGGTTAATTCATTTCGGGAGTGTTGCTAAACCCAGAAATGGCATCAACGCATCACCAGAACTCCAGAAAATGTCGAAAGAGCGAGGCAGTCAGTTCTGAGTTCTCCCCGGCATTCGGCTCTCAAACACGCAGCTGCTCTGGGAATTTCTGACACCACTCTTCGACGAATTCTGCATTGAGATCTTCAATTTCATCCCTTTTAATTGATTATTGTGCAAGAATTAACTGAACGCAATTTTGTTGTCCGCCGAAATGCATGTGAAATGCTGCTTGACAACCTGCCTGAAGACGCGGTCGATTTTTTCAGTGACGGGGCTCACTTTGAAATCCCTGGTTTATGTCGATCGACCACGGACAATAGCTCACCTCAAGAACAACATTCACGATGCCATTGCCAACATACCGATTGATATGCTGCAAAGAGTGGACACGAACTTCAAAAATCGACTTAATCAGTATATGCACAATAGGAGTCGTCATTTCACCGATGTTAAATCCAAACTGTATGAAAAAAAATTGGGATATTGTGTTCTCAAATAAAAAAGAAGAATTTAAACAATAACTGAAATCCTTTAGTTTTTTATTGACCTTTCAAATAAGTAAGTTTCTCTGACGCACCCAGTAGTTTTGAAACAATCACACGTTAAATGTAGACTTCATTTTATTATAAATGATTTAAATTTATTATACACTGATTACAGGATAAAATTGCTTTGTAAACATAAGTCTGAGATAATATGGAAATATGCAGCTTCCAGTTTTTGAAAAAACATCGTGGGAATGTTTTTAACTGTCAATCGTATGGCTTTCATCAGTCTTTGATGAAAGGGACTTCTATAGATCTACAAGTATTTTCATTTTGTTGATTATAATATTCGATGCGTATAGTTAAGTTATTTATAACAAAGCATTAATCTAAAAATCCAGTTTGGTGCTTGGAACGTAATTTTTTTCTTTACTTTTACTCCAGTTGATTATGTAGAGGAAGTACCATAGAGGTGAGATACTAAGATTAATTTTCCTGTGATCACTATTTCAGCTCAATGGTAAGTTTCATCACATTACTTTCAGACCCTTTTCCTCTGCAAAAAAACATTTTCAAGGTTACTTCCCTGCCTTTTGAAGTTTCTTCACCTTTGACCTTCAGGGAGTCGTTGTCATTCACTCGAACCCCTTATGTCAGCTGCCTACCGTCTTCCATTTTTCCTTTTTCAGCATTCTTTGTGGGTTGGAAAAGCTCCTTTATCTGGTCCACAGTTGTAATTACCACAACGCTTTGGCGAGGTTGATTTTGCCTCATCTATTAAGAATAAATTTTATAGGGAAATCAAGATATGTATGATAACTATATATCTTGCCTTCCCTATAAAATTTAAACCTAAAAAAATTAAAACTTCTTAGAACTGTCAGTTGGAAAAAGCTTGAAATTGAGAAATCGTTTTATCATTGCTATATTCCCTTGGTTAATGTTATCTAAATGAAGAATATAGCATCTATATTTTTGATTTACTAAATATAATGTCTTAGAATCTATGTAACATAAATGTTACTAGACTTGAAAAAAATTGAAAAATCATAAAGTATGGAAAAATTATAAATTATCAATACAAATTATCATCCACAATTGATATAGAACAGAATAAATAACTTGAACTGTGATGTTTGTCGCGTGTCTCAGACATGACGTGTATTTTACTGTTTGCTTGCATTTATCTAACAAAGAAGCGCTTATCGATTGTAATCAATGTTCTGTGCATATCTAATTTTAGAATATCTCCTTCTTTTGGAAATATTTCATTTGAAAGTAACTAAGATGTGCTAACACGTTGCTGTCAAATAAAACATACGTATTAGACTTGTTTTTCCTGTCGAAAAGTTAAGAACAAGCGTGCCTTTCAATTCTGGCACGGTGGACTTGCGCAGGACCTCACCACGCCTATTGGCTGAAATAGTAGCTTAAATAGGGAACTGTTTATCGCTCGAGCAGTTTAGTACTGTGTGGAAATTTTTACTGCCTGAAAAGTTTCTTTGCCCCACTGTGATGATGTGAGGGAGGTTATTGGATAATCTGGGTCTGTTTAGAACAGGAAAGTCATTCTTCCTGCGACTGGAGTCAACGCTGGGGTGGTCTGTTGTTAAAAATCTACTTTTACGACTCGTTACTCAGCAGCAATTCTTTCTTATTTCATTGGTTTAAAAAGTTCTTGATAACCTAATAAAAAGCAATGATTAAACGTTGAGTATATTATACAATTACTTTATTGCTCAGTATAGTGACGAATTTCAGATTAGGCAACCGCTTGGCTGATAAAAGACTGCAAGCTGAATTCGGATTTGTTTTTTATAAGAAAATTGTCATTAGTTTAATGGCCAAATAAACACGTACAAATTACGAATTGCATTATTTATAAAACATATAAAGCTCCAACTAATACTTTGTCAAGTAACTGGTCAGGTTTCTAATTATTCCATAACGATCACTTAATCATATCAATATTTATTAATACTAATCATCTGACCAAATAATCATTATACAACGTAGATGCTAAGCAATGATGAATCATATTAAAAATTCAAAAATATGCATAAGCATTTCTGTTAAGTTAAAAAAATAAAATATTAATCAAAATAAATAATATACCTATTGAATAAATTAAAATTATGAAGATATCTGAAACTTAATAGACCAAAAAGAAGGTCTTTATAATGTGCACTGTCTAGGTTCAGCACTAATTAGTATACAACAGTGATTGATTGCACTGTGGCTTCGTCTTACGGCTGAATTCCATTCATGCTGATAGATTGTAATTTCAAGTTTTTGAGCTTGGTTCTCATTCAAATGGATTATAAAAAGTCGTTCAAAATCACAAAAATTCAATTTTTGTCTGTACTTTTATCGCATATTACGAGAAATATATTCTCATTTCATCGTTATGTGAGGATAACTTCTGAATGATTTTACGTTGTTAAGCGGCGATATGTAATAAGTAAGGACACTTTGTCGTCGTTTTTTTTTCTCCTCTAGGTTTTACTTTTAGGTACCCATTTTCGTTGTTGATTTTCCCAGCTTCTCTTGTTAGATAATTAAGTTTCAATTTGAAATGTGTAATATTTCTATATATTTATTGCTTGGAAAACAATACAAAATGCCATTTATTGTCATATCTGAATTCACTTCTATTTAAGTGAAATCATTATCAGCTGGCGCATGCGTAAAAGTGAGGAAAATTTCCGTTTCTAAATGCTGATAGTACTCTTATTTTACATGCTGCAAGCAATAATACAATCTAATGTCACTTTTTATTTTGAAATATTATATATAGAGTGAGAAATCTTATTATTGCTTTCGTTTATGCTTTTTTCTCCCTAATACAATACTGTGTTTTTTTATGGAATAATGAAAGTATGTGGTTTCATTTATATTTTTCGTTAAATTATGAAGGAGTAAAATAATAAATAAATTTAATAACTATTTAAAATGAATTTTTAAATAGCTATTAAAAAGTGTATTTTAAGCAATTAATAAAAAAAATTCTTATTATTTGAATGAATTTGTTTCTTTGATTTTCTTGTAATTTGTTCTTTTGTGCATGAAAATCGTCATTTCATGCACGAAATAATCGGATGGTTACATCAATTGGAAAATTAAATAAAGCTAATTAATTTCTCTAGAAAAAGAAGTAATTAAGTAATTAAATTTAATTGCAAGAAAAACAAAATTTATAATTTTTTAAGGAATTTTTAAGTATTTTGTGTACATATTTTCAATTAAATTGAAGTTTTTCTCTAGTTAAGATATCAACTCATTGTCACTCAGTGAATACAATTTGCTAATAAACAATATTTATCAAGTATTCTTGAATTATGCATTTCGTGAAAATTTATATTTCAGCACGATACATTAAAATAAATTATTTCCTTGCTTGTTTTTATACAGATACATTCGGAAACGCTTTTGATAAAAATTTTCATAGTATTAATCAAAATGTTTTTTGGTGATAAAGATAATTTTGGCAGCGTCCGATTTCTTTATGAAGCCGACTGGAGAATATAACGAGGTCAGTTTTTAGAAAAAAGGGAATCTTATCAATATTTCTGCTTTATTAATTGGTTGTTATGTCCAACTCCAGACATCACTTTATTTCACTGCGATGTAGAGATAAGTACAATGATTACATTTGAGAAGTAATGGCTGTTCTTCTAATTAAAGTGAATGTCAAAACTTGTTCCTTGTATTTATTATTTTATAAAAAAAAGTCAGAGTGTGTAAAAATTATTTTAAATCTTCCGCAGAGATATAATTTTTAATAACCTATGTTAGAATTGGTATATTTCATATTTCATCTAATAAACAATTCCAGTAAAATGCAATTTAGTGTTGTAATGACAAATCATTTTTACGCACCAATATTATTTTAATGTCAAGAGTTGAAGTATTACATGTGTTTAAATATCAGTTAATTAAAAAAACATTTTGGCTTCGATACTTAATAATTAATTTTTAGTCACCTTTATAACTAATATAATTTTTATGGTTAAATTATTGATGAAAAATCAATATTTTTTAAGTTCAGTGAAGAAAAATTTTGTAATGAATCATTGTTAATAAAATAATCAGTAATTCTAAGTTAATTTGAATTGTACAAATCCGTGATTCAAATTAATTTACAAGTTTTGGTAATGAATCATCATTAAAAAAATTACCAGTAATTCTAGGTTAGCTGGAATAGTGCAAGTTCTTCATTGAAACCGATATGAAAGGAATCATCATTAAATAAAATAGCCAATAATTCTAGGTTAGCTGAAATAATACAAGTTCTTCATTAAAATTGATTTACAAATTTGAATCATCATTAAATCATTAAATTAAATAGCCAGTAATTCCAGGTTTTCTGGAATAGTACAAGTCTTAGCCTTAGTAAAGTTACCATTGTATTATAGGTCTGCATGGAATGCTCTGAATATTTCAGTGAATACTTAATTTTCTGAACATTTATATTTTTAACAAAAACTAGACATTAATTAAATTTCATTTAAAAATAATTTCAAAATGTTTGTGAAATACAAGAAATAAAATCAATTAGTGATAGAAATTTAGCAGGAAAATTATTAGAAATTTATTGTGAAAATCATTTGAATATTTTGAACGTCATTATGATTATTCAGTACCATTATTAATATTAGTGAGAATAGTAGTTAATCGTTTCGAATGTTACGCTATCTTGATAATCTTAAGCTGTGTTCTCTGCAAATGTCTATAACATTAAGTTATTATTTTGCATAATTAGTATATTAGTGCAGTGTAGTTTTGCTTAAAACTTTAATTTTTTATTATTAATTGTTTAAACGATTATTTATTTAGTAATCATTCGTAAAATCTAGTGATTTATGTATAAAATATTATAATTTTTTATATTATTGACTTTCAAATAGAAATTTTTTACACGAAATTAATTTTATTTAAACAATCTCATTGTAATTAATTAATGTTAATTAAATTAAGTAATTTTTGAATTAAATTTCCTGCATTTATCGCCTTGATTGATCTTGCTTTGCTGATATTGACACAATTTATTCTTGACCTTAATTGTCTAAAAAACATTTATTGATGAATAGAAAGTAAGAAAGTATCTGTTATTTTTTTCAACCTACTGTGATCTATTTGGATCAAAATAAGTTGAAATTTTTTCTAGCTTCTGATACAGAGACTAGTCACTGAAAAAGTTTTTCGGTTTTAATTGTTAAAAAAAAAACCAAAGATAAGGTTTTAGATTAAGTCTTTGTGTCTACGTGTCTTGGATCATAGTTGTCGTTGATTCGGGTCTATCTGTAATATCTGAGGCTGGGCTATCTTTTAATTTGTAATTCTATATTTGGTAGAATAATATGACTTTTTAAATGCAA
Organism: Argiope trifasciata; assembly: GCA_026543055.1. Classification (NCBI taxonomy): domain Eukaryota; kingdom Metazoa; phylum Arthropoda; class Arachnida; order Araneae; family Araneidae; genus Argiope; species Argiope trifasciata. The sequence goes on from JAPMOQ010055686.1 coordinate 5,186,467, forward strand.
AATTAACTACATATGCATTTTTTTCCCCTAAACATAACTCTTTTCTCATACTTAATCGATTTGAAATCCTTATGAATTAATTTATATTTTCGACTATAGCAAAATAATTATAACTGATTATCGCTTAGTTATTATTAGCTACCTTTTGATTTCTTCCTTAGTAAAGTTAAATATAGAAGAGATGCATTCCCTTTATACATTGCCAAAGAGTAATGCTGCAGAACTTACTAAATAATTAATTCTTAGTCAGTAACATTTTAATTAAAAGGGAAAAAAACTTAATTATTCGCAATAAGGCTTTATTACGCTTTTACGTTGCCTGTCGAGTAGTTGATATAAATTTCCAAAATTATATTTATGAAAGAAATTTCTTTGCAGCAAAAAAAGGACTATTTGCAGCTGATGAATCAAGTTCTCTTCCGTTCCCCACTTAGTAATCTGGACATTTTCCTAAAGCGGCCCATATTTTTTAGAATAAATTTTTCAGGACGAATAATCAATTTTTTACAAGTTTCTTTGAATTAAATTTGGAAAATACGTATTAAAATTTAAAAAGTGGATTTTCATCACACTAGAATGTAAAATAAATAAAAACATAAACAGTGAAATTCTAAAATGAACGGACGTTTTTACTTTCAAAATATTTCATTACTTTTTATTGTTGTTGTTGTTGTTTCAGATGAGATAAAATGTCCTGTCTTAATTCAGTGTTATAGATAGGCTTTCACTCACCTTCCTTTTTATCTGAAATAAAAGGTTTATTGTCCACACTCACAAACACACACATATATATAAGAAGTTGCGTGGTGTACAAGAAGAAACTATTTGTTTTTTAATTTGCTTCGGGACTTATTTCATCCCGAGAGACCTAATTTGTACAAGAAACGATCATAAATGATGCGTCGTTCTACATCGCGACACAGGAATAAAATAAACAGAAATGTTTCCCTTCAGAGATTTTACTATGAGATTTTGATTGGGATTACTTTAACATTTGCCTATTTAGGAAAGAGAATTTAATTGATTCAACATATAATCTATAAAAGTGTTCTTCTCGGTATTTTCTCACCTTCCAGGTGAAGGAATAAACACAGCGTTTTTTTAAAGATTGGTATCTTTTAAAAAGTGCTGCACGCATTTATTCCTTCACTTGGAAAGTGAGAAAATACCGCGACCCCCAATATGTGTTGAATCAATTTAATGAAACAGTGAGAATTGGATGAGGAAATATAACATTTTAGAATGATGTTAGTATAAGCGAAATGAAGTAAAAAATTTGCAAATTAAATGAGATTTAAATTAGATTAAAATATATAATTGCACATACATTTATATATATTGAATTAGGGTTTTTTTTTTCTTGCTTAAAAGTTAGTTTACTCAAATTGTACCTCTCAATATTTATTTTCTTCTTAACAATAATTATTATACTTCTTCCTACTTTTTTCTTCTACAGACTTCTGCATCCAACATGACACGCCCTGGTTCTAAAGTTCATCTTTAAAACAATACAGCCAGTATAGTGACAAAGCAATTATTCAAAGCTCTCTATTTGTCAGCATTGCATCACTTATTAATTTTATATACTTAGATATTAGTCAACTTCATTTCAACTAAAAAATATTTTCATTGTAATGAAGCAGTCACCTCTATTTAAATGAAACGGAGTTCAGAGGAAGAAGACAGACGCGCTCTCTCTCATTCAAATTTACGATATTCCACGCGACTCGGGCAGAAAAAAGTATTCTTCAATTTCAAAAAGGAGTGCTGATGTATGACCTCATAGCATTAACGATCAAGACACACATATTCAGTTGTAAATTAAGCTGAGGTGTCAGAAGAGAAACCCGATCCGACGTTCGCAAATATCTTTGAAATAAGATGAAGGAAATTAATGAAAAAAGCGGAGGGGAGATAAGTTTTGCCCAATCTTTTATTTATGTAGAAGTACTCGGAGCGTGGCAGAGGATGCGTATGAACCCTTCTCTTTGATAGGAGCCTTGAACTGGCGCTGTTTTTGAAACCTTAGTCATTAAATCTGTGCAAAGTGAGCGAGAAGAAATTAAATCATCTCTTTTTATGTCTTTCCGCACTCAATGGAAGGTCCACTTTTTCATCAACCCTGTGACCAAACACTGATGTGGCTCATTTATTGGTACCACTGCCTAATAATTTGATTGAATTTGTGACCGTCTGTACAAATATAGTTTTCAGTTAGAAAAAAAAAAGACGGTGAAACACGATCTTAAGGAGATTTTTTGAAATGGAATATCGTAGATTAAAGAAAGTGGTTCATTCATGTACCCATATGCTTATGTCATTCAAAATTTTGTTCGAAGTTATAAGGATTATAATAAGAGTTTTATAAATAAAAAGTGATTATATAATAGCTTTAAAAACGGTTTCTATTTTTAATAGAACTGATAAATCTCTTCTGCTTATTTTTGATTTCATTATCTTGCCGATTTAAAATTTGAATAATACTATCGAATTGGAGATTTTTTATCCGAATACTTGGATTAGATTAACTTAATAATTTAGGCTTTCCATGAATTCTAAACAAACCATTTTAAAATCCGCTTACTGGTGAGATAAAACACTAACTTTTGTTTATTAATCATGTTTAGTTATTTATTTTTACTATAACATATGGCATGTTTGAAAATTTGGATTCTTTTATTGAATTAGGAACATTTCATTTATGACTGCTGGAGATTTTTTTTTTTAATTTTGACTATTCACAATACGAATATTAACGAAGAAACTAAATCCAATTGCAGTATTTTCTTTCGCACAGTTTTGAATGTTATTTATTGCTGATTGAATACAACTTAAGTACAACCCTAAGAATATTGGTTGTAAATAACCATTATATACTTCTGAACATCTTAGCTTTACGAGAAAATTTTTATTAATCTTTCATTTTATATCTATCGAATTTCATACCACTGAATGTATGTTTCTTGTATTGAAAGTTTTTATTTACATTCATTGATATGTTGGTTAATTTCAAATACATAAGAACCTAATTCAGAATTCTTCAGTTAATAATTCTACTGCAACTTAAGCTGTCACCGATTAAAGGGTATAAAAGCTGATAATGGAAAACTTCAAATGATTGAAAGAATTTCGGAATTATGACCATTACATAGATTAGCTTACAATCTCAGTTTTATTCATTATTGGGTAAATTATGGATTGGAAAATAAATCATGATGCAGCTGTATCACTATGGGGTATAGAATTAATTTTCAAAGAATACGATATGTAGTTGCAATTAGAGAACAAATGTTTATATTTACATATTACCAATTCAATAATTTAATTAAAGACTTGTGACCATTTAGCTGTTTCAAAGCGTTTAGCATAGTTAATGTAGTATCATTCTAGAGGAAACTTGTTCGGCCATAAATTAAAATGACAATTTTTATTTATAAAAACCAGTAATTTTACATATCTGATATAGCGAAAATGTTTGGTTAAGCTATTGATAATGTTTTTCAGATAAATTCTGATTCTATTACAAACAGTTGTTTTGTAATAGAATTTTAAATCAGTGTGGTTGCTATCTTTGATTAGCTCATAAATTAATTATCATCATTAGTAATTCAATTAATTGGAAGTGAAATAAGCCCCCCCCCCCCCCAAAAAAAAAAATGAAAATATTAAATAAGTAAAAGTTTGTGCAAGATGTCAATTTCTAAAAGATGTTAATTCCTAAAGAACAAAAATTGAGGAAGTTAGGCTTTGTACTCATTGTGAGGTAACGAATGAAGAAATATGAACATGTACATAAAATATTAACTAAAAATAAATAAAAAATTTAATTATATAAATATGAATTTTGGAGTAAAAAATATTTCAGTTTTTTCTTGTTTAAAGAAATTAACAATTCAATTTAGGTTATAAGTAGTGAAATTTGAGATCTCAGTTTTCTAATTAAGCAAAACTGACTCTTTTTTTGTTTGTTTTTTTGTTTTCAAATACATTTCTAGGTAGGGAGAGAATCCCCCAGAAGATTTTAAAAATAACTACAAAAAATTCTTCTTTGTCAAAATATAAAACTATTTTTTAGCCTGTACGTCAAAAATTAACAGTTTAGATTCCGCGATTTTCATCTGCTCTTCTTTATTTATTTATTTAAAACTTCCCTGATTTCTTTCATTAATTTTGTTAGCTATTATCGTAATGCCCATGGATTTATCTTTTATTAACGTTCTTTCTACCCTCTGCTATATCGAGCGGAACTTGAAAGCGCCTCCGAGGAACCACTCAAAAGATTAGAGGGTTATTTTTGTTCCTTGAAATGTGCTCGTGGCACATGAGTGCGGATTCGATCGGCAATTTAGAAATATTGTCAAGACGAGAAGATCTTTTCGATTTTTGAAGGGGGGGGGAATAACTAATGTGTTTCTTTTGACATTTGTGTATTCTGTGAATCTTCTCGCATCTAAGTTTACATATATAGTGAAATCAAATGAAATGAAATTGGAAAAACAATATTTGTTTATTAAAATTTTTAGAAAATACGCTAGTTAAACGTTTGAGATTCTCTTCTCATAATTTAACTTCTTAATTCTTCTAATTTAACTTCTTACCTTCCCACATTTTAAGACCCAAATTCAAAATAAAAACAAACATATTAAATTTTGCATTTGAAGCATTTTGTTAAAAATTACTACTCATACTTGCTTATTGTAAAGTTTACGTAAAATTTCATTTCATCAAAAAATTGCTGAAATAAAATTTTTATCCCTTTAAACGCAGTTGTTTGTTGTAAACTTAACATATTTTTAAAAAATTGAAGAAAAATTCTTCCTGGTTGGATTTGAAGGTATACTTACATTTTGTTACTAAAATTTTGTACCTATGTTTATCTTTAAGCTTCGTAAATGCAAATATTTGTTTTTAGAATTATTTCCATGTTTTGAATCACAGTATTGTGTTAACCAATTTAACTAGGTTGTCAAAAGTAGTGCGCTACGCTTGCGAGTCATTCCATTCCAATTGTTCGAATAGTGATGGGAGACTGCTTACATAAGAATAAACACCAATTTCTTCTTCTAAGCATGCGCAGTAGCAAAGATATTTGTTCATTTGCATAGTTCATTCAGGGAGGAAGGTGTCGGAAATCACAATATCCATTGTTCTTCCATAGAGTTTTAAACGGCCCCCTGCTGTTAATTTTTTTTAATCTAAAAATTTCAATCCTAAATCCCCCCCCCCTTTCCCAAAAAATAAAAGAAAGAAATGAAGGCTGGTTTTTCACGAGTAGCAATTCAATAAATATTGTATTTAGTATATTGATATGGAAGTAAAATCCCTACTTTTATATTTATTTTAACGTTGCATTTTTTGGGGGGGTCTTTGAAACATTATTGAGTAAATATTAAAAGAGTTAGAAATGCAAAAAAAAGGGGGACATTTCTTTTTGGGTATTTTTTTTAATTACCGGTTTTTTTTTTCTGCTTAAATTTATCTAAATGACATATAAAGACTGTCTTATTAATTTTACTTGTATAATTAATTAGAAAAAGTATGATAGGTATCATTATCATATATGTAGTTTTGATTAAAAAAAGTGCCATGAACGCGGTGACTTTTTTTTTTTTTATTTTTTTTTTTTTTTTTTTTTTTGTCTTAGGCTAAAACTGTTTTTGTTTAACGTAGAACTAAAAACGAATTTGTCTACTTGTCTTACTTGAACATGTCTATGACCTTTATATTGGTTCTTGCCTTATGAAATCTCACACCAAAGCAAACTGTGGTCATCTATACCTCCCCTTGCAAACCCCGATGTCGTTAGACCCCTGCATCAACAACAATCGAAATCTGTTCTGTGTGTACTTTCTATTTGGCATGTTTAAGGAATAATCCAAATGTAAAGAAAAAAATATATACAGTAAAAGCTCTTTATTCGCGGGATATATGTTCCATAAATATGCCGCGAATACAGAAACCGTGAATATGGAATGGTAATTTATATGGGATTATAGGGGATACGTTCCTAGGTGACAAAGCATAGAAAAACAAATACATAAAATAAATCAATTTAATTGAAGTTTTTGAACATTTTGATTAATTACTTAAGGCTTAGGCAATAGTTTGAAGAATTTTGTCATTTTCTCTTGCTTGGCAGTTTTTAAAAGCTCCTTCCAGTCAGACTGATAAGCAGCAGTCAATTTGCTTTTTAAAAAGAAGACTTCGTTCCATAGAAGGATCAATGCTCATGAAGAAATCGCACAGCTCATTTGCCATTCTTAAACCTTCACTAAGATTTTTCGATTAAATGTCGCGTTTCCAGTGCTTGTTGAAGCCTCTTCTTCAATGGGCTGTGAATTTTACATTTCCTCCAAGTCGGTTACAGTCAGATCTTCATCTTGCGATTCAAGCAATTCCTGAATGTCACTTAATTCTATCTGTTTGAACCCATCTCGTCCTATTCCATTCGCGATTTCGGCTATGTTTGTAATTTGCATTTAACAACATACTTTAGACAAAGTTGTAATAAGATCTATTTTACTTTTTTAATAGTCCATTTGACGGCATTTACAAAGGATATTGGGTTGGATTCCTATTGGAATCCTTTTATTATTATATATGTACTTATTAGATCCGCGAATAAAGAAATTTTTAGCCGCGAATATAGAAATTGGGTCGCATTTTTTTAATCCGCGAATAGTGAAAACGCGAATAAGAAGCTTTTACTGTATATAATCTTTTATTTTCGGAAATAGGCAAATTGTAACTGTTCAAGAACAGTGGAAGTGGCATGCCAGCGATCTCCACTTCAACTTCGGAATCACCACCGGCCTTCTTGAAATGTTTAAAGGCGTTTCCCTGACCCCGTGAGAGCATGGGGTTGCCTTTCACTGGAACACTGATTTATTGACCACAAGTGCTCTGACATCACATCCGCTCGCTCTCATTCTCAATGAAGACGGGGGGGGGATGATAAATAACATCAGTAAACAATGTGGATACTTAAAATTCGAAAAAGCATGAACTATAGCGGATTAATGTATTTTATCCTAGCCAGTCTACATTATGAGACTCCTCTTTTAATAATTGTGTCTTTTTAGTTTCATATTTCAGTATACTTTTAAAACTTATTTAGTAGTATGTGATTATTTATTTAATTTTTTATTTTGGTAACTGTTTGAAAATGTGACTTATTTCACATGCTAAGGTTCAAAATTGCGCTACACCCACGTTTGTACACCATTTTATTTATAAGCAGGTGCTTTATGCTCATAAATACTGCAATAATTGAATGAGCACTATGAAACAAATAGAAACCTGAACATTTATTTTTGACAAAGTATTATTATCCTAATATTTTATAATTTTTAAATATATATTTCCAATTTTATCTATGTGGTAAATATGAATGAGGTTTTTTTTTCAATGAATTGTTTACGGTCTATTCTCAGCCCATCTGCCTTAAGCAGCTGCCTAGTCGGCAATCCGTTTCTGAATATAGTCAAAGCAAATTTTTAGAAATTAATAAAAAGAAAGTAAATAAAAAAGAAGTGTTTCATGTTGTGTTAGGTGAAGACGTTAAAAGAAACAAAAATAGCATGCGTCTCTTGAATCAAAATACATGTAAGGAAAAGAAAATATGAGCACAAAATGACTTAAAAGTAATATAACAATGCATAATAAATTAGTAAAGAATTGTTGGAACTACAATTAAAGATCAGTGATTAAAAATTAATTCAGTAATGCAGTTACATCTTCATAAATATAAACAGATAACACAGACATTATAATAATTTTTTTCAAGATAGGTGGGGGAGGAGGATTTTTTCCCCTGCTTAAAGTATATCGAAAATATAAAATCGAAATTTATTCCTGGAAATTTGTAAGTATGTGAAGTTAGCACATTGGTTTAGTTCAGATTATACATATTCGCTTTGAAGCTGTGCTAGGCCTACTTTTCAGAGGATTTTATAATTTTAAATCTTACAAATGACGAGAATGATATCTGAAGAGACATTAATTCACCAACTTGCATGCCAGTGCCAAGATGTCCTGCGCTGATAGATTTAAGGAGCATCAAACTGAATCGTGTTTTAAAATCCTTGACTTCTTGCGTACAGCCGACCGCCCCGCCGCCACTGAACGTAGCAGGGTTTGTTGTGCTCTACTGCTGTCTTTAGTATTGTCCATCCCTACATTGACCGATCCGTCTAACTAATATTCTCTTCGAGGTAGTTGATTACTGTTCTTCTTCCTCACCTTCACTCACTCAAACTGAAGTTACTGAACTGATGAGTGTCACAATTTGGTTGATTTAAAATTATTATTAGCATTTTGTTTAATTAATAAATGTATAACAAATTATTATGAATGATAAAATATATTTCATGATATAATGGCCATAACCTTACTTGTTCAATTATATAATATTGTTACAAAAGTGTATGCTGCTCTATCACGAGGGTTACTAAATAAATTAATTAACATGACAAAAATCATTAATATGCTGATAAAATTTAAAGAGTATTAAAATGTGAAACCGAAAATTCAGCAAACTTAGCCTTATAATCCGCATCCCTTGGTAATACATCCAGCACTGAATTCATCTGTTTGATGATGATTGATTAATTTAATATTTTTAAATGCAAATATTAGCAATAAAATATACGAAAACTATAAACGTTCTTTTTCGTCTGTGAAATTTTTGTTTAGTATCGATTAAGAAGTGAATTTTTTAACTCCATTGGGTGTTCTTGAACTTCATATCTGAAATTATGAAGTATTTTATGAATCAGGTTTAAATATCCGGTTTTTGTTTTGATAAGTTAGAATGGTAAAAATATCCGTGTCATCTTTTCTTCATTTATAAGCGTCATTTTCCCTCATCTCTCCCTTAAAACAAAGAGAAATTTTTTAACTTCCTTGCCATTTGTCTTACAAAGAAATGCTCTGATTTGTTGCTTCTTTCTACAGTTAAATAATAAATGGTATGAAATCTTTTTTTACGCTTTAAATTCAAAATTTGAACTTCATTCATTGAGAATTTGTAATACTAGATTATAGAAAGAAAAACAATGGATTAATTTGAATAGATATGGATCATAACTGTATGGCTTGGAAGTTTTGTCATACGGCTCTTGACAAACCATCAATAATCTAATTTTTGGTCTATGTTGTATTGAATTTTTGTTTTATCTACTTTTTAAGCAATCTATATCACACTTTATGAGAGCATTGAGTGAAGACAGCGATTATGAGAATTTTGAAACTAATAGTTACAATTGATAATGTATGTTTTTTCATTATTTAAAAAATCAATTTTGGGTTAAATCTAGACATTTATTTAAGCACTTTTGAACACATTTATGTAAGTTAACTGGAATATAGTGTTTGCCGAATTAAGTATGTTTTAACTTGCAATGATATTGTTTTAAAAATGCGAGTTCTATAAGTATATAAAGATTTAACATTTGTTAAAGAGTCTTTAATTTCAGCATAAGCTCCTGAAGTTAAATATTTTGTTTATATGGCAGGTACTGAAATTCTCCTTCAGAATTTACATTGCTTCTCAGATAAGTAACTAAAAATGCGAGATAACTCTCAAAAAAAGAATTTGTGGAAGCGTTCCGTAATGCTTAATTATTACACTTAAAATTTACAACTCAATTAATCATATCAACTATGTTAAAGTGAGATTAAATTGTTAGACGTTTCCTCTGGAAACAAATTAGTTTCTAAAAGTAAACCATTCACTGATATCTTTCTTTGGGAATCAAAAATATTTGACAATATATGAAAGTAAAAACTTAGCCTTTTTTTTAAATATTGACCTTATAATTTAATAATTTTTTTTTCCTTCCTGGCATGAAAAAATAAAAATGAAAAATACGTAAGAGCTATATCTTGCTTGCTGTAGTGATAAAAATACTTTAATGGAAAAAAAAAAAGAAATCTTCAAAAAAAAATTATTGAGGACCACATTAGAGTAGGATACTAGTTTAGATTTCGTCCTTCAACAAGTAATTTCAAAGGATATTTAGCATTGCATTGGCACAGTCTATCTCAACAAATCTTGTCGATACTACTACGTTCAGTAATGGTGGGGTGGTCGGCTGTATACAAGAAGTATTGCGTTGAATTTTAACATCTAGTTTTTCCATCATTATTTTCCCCCTTATTTTGCAGATAGATTATTTTGATCCGAATGATTTATTTCAGCATATTTATCATTGCATGATTTAGGGACGTAAGTGGATCCATTACTTAGAAGTTAGTGCGCCTATCTCCGTAATAGATGGAGGAATAAACGCAGTCGATATCGGTTTCTCTCAACTACATGACGTCATTTCTCCCCTCACGCTGCTCTAAGAGGGAGAAAGTTCTATTTATTCTTTCTTCTGCTTCCCCCTCCTCCCAACTTTCAGATAGTGTTGGAACACTTCAAAAATTCTTCGTTTATCATAGTTTCGGTTTTTAACACCCCTCCAACTAGGAACGAATATCTTCCTAAGTTTTCAAAAGCGAACTGCGAAACAAGCTCTGATAATAACAAGGTCGATGTCATTGATAACGATGGACCAGTTATTTTGGCATCATCAGTTTGAGAATTTAAAACTTTTACATGCTAGAATTGTGTTTTCTTTGGGTAAAATTACCATTAAAATGAGCCTCGTTTTCGAAATTTGAACGTAAGAAAAAGAAATATTCTTGAAATAATTTGTCTGCACACTGCCATTATTATCTAAATATTCCATTGCATCAATCTGTTGTAGTATTATTCTAGAATTTGTTTATTGGCCCTCTTCAGGACAAACTGTTTGATTCAAAACTGCCGAAATTGGTACAGTATGCAATGAAGGTTGAAATGTGCACTTTGGCTCGATTTTTTGTAATTTTAATTAAAAAGTAAGCGATATTTTATTGTTTTTAGAGATAATTCTCAAAAGTATAGGTTTTTTATGACTTTATAATATGACGATACTTGATTTTTTTAGGAATCTTCATTTACGGAATAAACAAACCGAAAAGAAATTTACGAAATTTTCATATCTAATTCAATAATTGCTTAAAAAGATTTGAATGAATGAATCATGAAAGTCAGGTTATGCTAAAGTGATCGAAGTGAAATTAACCACAAGTTGTTAGTTATAAATAATTCAATGTTTAAAAGATGATATTTATTAAGCGAATCTATCGATGGATGCCACGGCTTTCAAGAAGGATTCGGTTGCCTGTACTGTGTCTATAGCATTCCTCATTATAAGAATTTAATTAATGTGTCATTTCACTGAAACTCTATCTCAAATTATTTCTGAATACAATCAGTGCTCGTTCTTAGAGTGGAGGTAATTTGTTATGGAATAATTTATTGATGAAAAAAAGATTGATGATAGTGTATCTGGACTATCATCGCAAATGGATCGGTGTTTTCATGGGATAAAATTAAGACATGCATATGATATTTATAGCAAGCGATCCATTTGTGAATTAGAACCAATATAGTAACAAAAATGTTTGTCAATTTTTTTTTAACATTTCTATCTGTGCCTAACCACTGAGCCAAAATTTAAACTAATAAAATGTGGTTATGAATGAGACTGTATCACATGAAATATCGTATTGTATGTCTTTAATCTTATCTTATTGTGTGCCCGCGTTTGTTTCAGTTATATTAAAGAACTGAAAAAAATTCTTTTTTATAGTTTTATCTAATACAGATGCAGTGACAAGAGTTAGTTTTAGGAAAGGCAGTATTAACGAATATCAAGTTTGCATGCATGTTTGCTTCTCATCTGTGTGTTATATGTAAGGTGTGTGATTGTCTTCCCTCTAAAAAGGGGCTGTGCAAGCGAATGTGACGAATGAGTAGATAAGACGGACTGTTGGTGCTTCTAGAAACAAGAGATGCTCTCTCGGCTAAAACTCGCTGACTTCCACAACGAACTCGTCCATTACGCCATTAGAAACAGCATTTATGGTAGTCTTATAATTTCTGTAGATGTTAAGACAGATTAAGCGTGTAACAAAAAAATGCAACTTTAATTTTATGTTTATAAATGACTGGCAGTACGATTAATTTTTCATGAAAGAAGAAGTCCTTCTAAGATTTGATGTACTGAAATTTATATCTGTCTACATTAGAAGTTTATCATGATGTGCCAGAGTTTTGAAATTAGCAAGATAATGGAAAAGATGATAAGTTTTGGGACGAAAATGCTGATTTTATCAGCTTGCTTCCTTTGATATTAACTTTTCTTTTCAGTGGGAGGGAGATGAGTAGAACTATCCCCCCCCCCCAAAATGAATTTCCTCTTTACTTTTGAGGACCATTTGTTGTTATTCTCCTTAAATTATTACATTATTATAGATCCATTAGTTCGAAATTTTCTTTATTTTAGAAAATAAAATGAGTAAAGATTAGTCTTATATGCAGACATTCAGTTATACCTATTTAAATACTATTGTTAATACGGTTTTATTAAGGTTAACTTAGCAGAACCATAGTGTAGCAACTAGCTGCTGTCAAGCATGGCAGACGAAGCCTTTTATTAAATAAAGATAATTATTTTCGTTTTTCTTCTTGAAAAAGACTGTAAATATTCATTTCGTATCTTGTATCCTGTTATCGTTTGTGTATTTTGTTAATTTAGACATATAATGTACTTGTCCTCTTTCCTTTAAGAGGTTTCTTGCGATTGGACTTGACAGCTTATCATTTTGACATTTCTTAGTTTTACAAAAATGTTTACAGTGCTGAACGAAGTTTAACTATTTAGATTTTTTTTTCTTAATACATGAGTGATGAAATTAAAATTATACAGGGTGCCCATTTTGATTGTGACCACTTCCATGAATATCTGTTCAGTCAGCACAAGGCATTTTTTCAGAGTTGCTATTGATTGACCTACAATAATGAAATTCAAAACTTCTGATCTCAGACAGTTTTAATCGCTTTTTTTATTGATTTAAAGTATTTGTCACAAGGACATTTTAATAAATACTTCACTAGGCCAGTGGGATCATATAAAAATGGAAACTTTTTAATTCTTAAATGACTCAAAAAACATAAAAGGCATTTTCAATTTCTCTTATATCATTTTCGTTCCCCATTTGAAAGTAAGTGACAATTTCCAGTGTATTAGCTTTAGGTCCCTATTAGAGCGAACACTCTGCATTTTCAATGCTTCGAAAGTTTTTTTTTTTAATGAGCCCTTAGAGCATGATTTTAGAATTATGTGCCTATTATTGTCGAACGATATTACTCTGGAGGAGATTGATGGACATTGTGTAAGATTCTGGAGTTCTTCAATGTTTTTTAAATGTTATTTAAGGTCCTGTTTTATCATGTGCTGTTTTGTTTTTATTCGAAACATGTTTAGAGACTGTATTTTACTTTGTAAGGAATAATCTCCTCCTCCTAAGTTTTGTATTTCATCTGACTCCTATTTAGGTGAAATCAAATCCGACTGGCCCTGTTCCAAACCGTAGATAATTTTCATATCCAAAAACAGATGGTACTTAATTTTCCGAAATTAAATGGCTAAAATGAAACAGTTAAATTTTTGATATTGTTTGTAGTTTAAATTGAAATTAAACTGAAAATAAATCTGCTACCAAAAAGATTTATGACAGAACTTTTAAAATTACGATTCCTAATAATTCAAAATATCGAGTGTAATGATTATGTTTATCGCCTGTAAATATAAATTTGATGCGTGTACAAGAGTGCAATCAATTCTGCAATGCAACATTTAAATTGGAATTTCTAGAAATGAGTTTTTTTTTAAATTTTACTTCCTGTTTCTACACTTCAAATATGCCCTCTTTGAGAACAGAAGATTAGCGTCATTAATTTTTCTTTTTGAATTATTATCTTTCTGAATCTTACGGTGTAAATCTTCTTATTTATACTATAATTACATTATGTTAGTACAATGACTACTTGTGACTAGTTTCAAAAAAGGCATGATTTATATGACTTTTTAGATATTTATCTGCATTTAATGTACCATTTCGTTAAAATTGCTTCCTTTCGAATGCCGCGTTTCATTAGCATGCGTGTCCCCCTCCTTCTTTATTGAAGTCATAAACATGAAGAGAGAGAAGTTAGTGGCTCATAAAGTAAATTTATTTTTAAATGTGCTGTCATTCTGAATTGCTAACTCAAGTATAATATCAAGTTTAATTAACAAACAAACATAAATATTTGTTGCTTCGCATTTTTTTAAAGATATGTAAGTTAATTATACTTACATATTAAAAGAAATTCCAAGGTTTAACTGTGTGTTTTTTATTTAGAGGAAATATAATCGCTACTCAAATTATCATATAATCTTAAAATGTATTCTTTAAAAAATGTATAGTACTTACTTTCTGATAACTGAACCATTTACGAACTATTTTTTTTTCCTCATTGTTAGTGTTTAGAATGGATGTAGTGGCGTAGTTGTATTTAAATGCAGAATTCTGTAGTTTGAAATAAATGTTATGTAGTTTCTTCCTGTGTTTGCTTTAAGAAAAAAAAAAATATTGAAATTTGAAATTAATACAGTACAAATTATTATAAATATTGATTTAGAAATTTTAGTGAAATATAATTTTACTTCATTATTTATTAAAAAGCAGTTCTTATGAAACCGATAACACATAGTTAGGTATTATGATATTACTATAAATTTAAAACATCTTGAATCCATATATATATATATATATATATATATATATATATAAATTATTTATCTTATCATTTACCACATATGTTTTAAAAAATGTACTTGGAATTTTCCATGAAATTAAGCAAATAAAATTTTATTTATTAATAAACAAATAATTTAAGTCTGCATGCTAATCTGCATCCTTCATTACTAGAAATGACTAGATAACATAGAATGTAAGTAATAATTATTTAATAAGATTTTTTTGTACATAAATATATAATAAAATATAAATTATGCTGTGTTATTTGCATTACTTTATTACTAGAAAGGAAGATAACGTAAAATATAAATATTAATTAATTAATCAGATTTTTTTTGTAAATAAATAAATAATTCAGGCTGTCTAATTTGCATCACTTCATTATTAGAAAGAACGATAACGTAAAATATAAGTATTAATTACATAATAATTTTTTTGTAAATAAATAAATAATTTAAGCTGTTTAATTTGCGCCACTTCATTACTAGATATGACAAAATAATCTAAGATATAAACATTACTTTAACTAATACTTTTTTCTTGAAAATAAATAAATAATTTAATCAGCCTAATTTGCTTCACTTCATTTTTAGAAATGACAAGGTAAAATAAGATATTATCCTTAATTAATTGATAAGAATTTTTTCGTTCTTTTGACTGTAAAGAGGCCTAGCACATAAAGTACCCGTGTTGCCTTAGCGAAAAAAACACTTTCAATATAATCATTATAGAGCTCGAAAATGCTTTTGAAGGAAATGATAAAAATATAATATTTTTAGTTACAAATTTGTGGATCCTCATTACAGCTATAGGCACAAGCAATACTGGTAGTATAAATGTTTGTTTTAATAATTTCTGCTTTAATACCACTAAGTTTCCGTAGGCGTTAAGATTATGTGCTTATGAATTTTATATTCTATTGTAAGAAAACAAAACAAATCAATATATTTTTCACATTTGCGAATTCATTGTGAATTGTGCCCTGCTGCATTCCCGGCTAATATGTGTTAACTTTTTCAGGCATGATGGTTTATTACCGAAATCACTTATATTAAATTATTTAATGCATGGTTAATATGTTTTTAATCACCGTGAAGATTTTTTAATGAAGTTACATATTTAAGTTTTAAATATATACCTTTTTATTAAATGCTTTAAATGATGATTAAATAATATGACTTAAGCAGAAAGAAGCCACCATATTTGGAAAAGTTAAGTTCACTTCTCAAATTATGGTGGTTGAATATATGACAGCCTTAAATAATGTCTGTTACACGCATACCAAATGTATAGAATCAGTTATTAATTTTTCTTAAAAATCTGTCAAGATCTGATTTTTGTAGAGCAGTTTAATTAATCTTATTTTAAGTTAATGTGCTCCTTGAGTTTGTAATGTACGGAATTAGTTTTTAAATTTAAAATAAAACCCATAAAGATCTCATTTTTGTAGAGCTATGTAGTAAATGCTCGATAGCAATCTACTTTAATGCGTTATTTGAGTTTATCACCAATATGGTAATCCAAGCAAGCAAATCGAATAATTATACTCCCATTCCTAAGCAAAACCATGTCAACCTTGTCAGCCATTTGATTTTAAACCAGAGACTTTGCATTATTGTAATCTTTAGCGATGTAAAAGGGCTCATTGAAATAGATTTTAATTCAATCCTCTAATGCTACTGACCTTAAAGCATCAGTTTTTTTTAAACAAGAGCTTAGAAGAATTATATTTAGTGAAATTTTAAGCATCAAGAGATAATCAAAAAATGATGCAATATAAGCATTACTTCATCATTTTTACCGCAGTATATGCGTTAATAAATATACTGAAAGCAAGATGCAATATAATATCTAAGCATTATACTGCATCATGCTTGCCAATAAGCACTTGGCATTATTGCCACCCTGAATGACGCGAAAAGCAATGTTAAAATAAATTTAAATTTAATCTTCTAATGGTATTTGCTTTAAAATATCATTTTTTAGCAAAAGTTTAAAACAATCAAATTTAGTGAAACTAGGGCATCAAGAATTGCTTCAAGAATGATGCAATATATCATGACCAGTAATATATACTAAGAATGATACTACTGGTAGAATGTGCAGTACTGCAAGAATGATGCAGTATAATGCTTTAGCAATAGAAGTACACATTATCATATTCTTGTTACATAATTTATTAACATTATTTTTGTTTATCATAAAATGTGGTGCCATATGTTTATACATATGATTTCTGTGCTAATTTCTTTTTATAGATTCATCTATGTGATTTTGATTTTTTAATAATGACTTGGCATTATTGGCACCCTTAAGGATGAGAAAACGCAGATTAAAATAGGCTTCTATTCAATCTCTTAACACTGAATACTTTAAAACATCATTTTTATAAGATTTTAAAATAATCAAGTTTAATAAAGCTAGAAGCATCAATAAATGCTCCAAGAATGATATAGTATATACATTTATACAGAATATAATTTGTATATAATACATACAAATATATAATTTGGCACAATGTGTAAATAATTCTGCCAAATTATTTACTGTATAAATTAATACATTTATACAGTATATAATTTGGCAGAATGTGCTATAATAATGTAAATACTGCAAGAATGATGCAATATGTACATTACTGGCAGAATGTGTAGTAATATATATGCTGAAAGAATGTACTGTAATATATGTCGTGAAACATTCTTATATTTTTGTTACACAAGGAAAATGTGGTGTCGTATATGTACTTACAGAAATGATTCCATTTTTTATTTCATTTTCTGGATTCGTCCATTTTTCTGGAGGTTGCATATCAAGTGGAGTAGAAATAAAATTAATTTTTTTTCAGAAAATTAAATTTGAAGTCATATTCGCTTCATTCATTTTTAATAAATTATATTTCAATTATACAACATTTGAAATTACTTTTATTTTTCGACAGAGAATGAATTAACGTTTGCAGATTTCGAGTTAGTCGGTGCTGTTGGTGCTTTGAAAAGCATCCATGTAATTAGCAAATGCACTTAGAAAACAAAGAGATTTCCTTGGAAAAGTAACCCGACTGTCCCAGAAATCCGAAGCCCGAGCTAATTAAGTCGAATTGCTCAAAGTGAACGTAGGCTTGTCTTTTCATCCTTACTCGAGTTTTTCAAACAGGAAATCATTAGGATTGTTTGTTTATATTCTTCGAAGTGAGAGGACGTGCATTTATTTCTGCTGCAAAAGTGTCTCTGCTGTTCGATGAGACAGATAACAAGTAGCCATTGTGCTGGGGGAAGAAAGACGAAATTTCTGTAAAATGAAGAACAGTTTTTATCTCAGATTTACGGAACCCAATCTAATGGAAGTTAAACTCGCTTTTTGAATTTGTGTCTAAGTGTCAATGCTCCTACAATTTATAAGTTTACTTTAAATGCATTACATATTTTTGACAGTAACTTTAAAAGTATAGTGGAACTTAATAATTTTAATGTTTTTATTATTTAAATCAATCAGTTTTTTTTAATTTCCTATTAGCATTACATTAAAATATTAATTGGAAATGATTAACAAATTAATTCAATCGATTTGATTAATTAGTTAATCAAAATATTAACTGAAAATAACGCTGGTTAATTTCAATTGAAAACTATAAATTGTTTTATTTCTTAATTTTTATTTTTGTTTATTAAAAACTACTGTCTCAAAAGTCCTGAAGCAGCCCCTAATTCCTTCGATTTTTTTGATGTACAATGATGATCAGTTAATAGAAAATTAAAATATTTTTCATTAATTAAAAAAATGAGTTGAATAATGTATGTCCCCTCTAAATAGTAACGCCTTAAATTATAATGATTTTTTTTATATATATTTTTTAAATTCTTTTTTAGGCTTTTTTTTTTTTCAAATCCTGCTTTGTTGTTAAAGAATTGTAATTCTCGTTAATATTTACTATTACTTTACATAACGGTTAAAGATTTTAAAAAAATTTACTACTATTTTTAGTTTAAAAAAACTTTTCTATTTTTATACCATTTTATGTTTGATTTTACTTAGTTCGAAATTTTCGATCAAACGAGTTTTTTTTATTGTTCTCTTTTTAATTTGGATATAACTAGGCACCACTGTTAAATAATGTTTTGAGGGGCTAAATAATATATAATTCTTACTTTAAAAATGCAACAGATTTGTACATAAGCTTTACAATGCATGTCTAACAAAGACTTATATTTAGGAAACTAAAGATAATACTTATATATTTATAATAATACAGAAAATTAGATTGGGTTTTTAAATTTCATTTTTATATTCGGTTTTGCTTAATTCGAATTTTTTTATTCCGTGTTTTTTTTTATTTGCTATTGTTTCTTTAATTTGGAATTAATTAAACACAACTGTTTGATGGTATTTTGAGGGAAAGAATAACATATAACTCTTCCCAACAAACATCTACAGATTTGTACATTAACTTTAGAAAGTTCGTTTTCATCACAGACTTGCAACTAGGAAATTCAAGACAACATTTATGTATTTCAAATAGCAAGGAAAATTAAAGAACTAGCTTCTTTTTCTATTAATTATGATCTTGCCAATTTTTATTTTAATCGAAAGTTCACGATGATTTAATAAATCATCCTTATCCTCTATTTTCAAGAAAAACCTTAGAAACACTGCTTCACGGTGCAAAAACTCTGTGAAATATTAACCACGACCAAATAATGGCCCTTAATTTCCAATGATTATAATTATTTTGATAATGTTCATTTTCTCTTAAATCTCATTGCCTTTAGATATGCTATGATTGATTGCTTCTTTTCTTCATCTACGACTTTCTATGCATTTCTCAAAATAAGAGCTTGACACCTCCCCTCTCCCTTCAACAGCGAGGCCAATTAACCAATAAAATTTTTTATATTGTTTATTATTTAAGTATAATTTGAAATAGTAATTTCATTGGCTATGACTAGATGTAGTTCATCAAAGTTGGTTAATGTAACTAATTTAATACTATCAATATGGTTATGTTGGTATTGAAGACAGCTAGTTTTCCTCTTAAACTACATCGATCCCCTATCCGTTTTAATGAAGTATCCAGAACAGTATTGTTCATTCTGACTTCTTCGCATATCATAATAAACATGAGCTAATGTGTTTTAAGAATAACCACAAAAATAAACACAATTTGCATATTCGGAAAGTGCCTAAAAGATAACGCACACGCGTTCGGCATTATCGGAAGGAAGTGCAATCCCATTCATTTGTCATCACTTATCTCCAGAAGCAGAGTTTAAAATAATCTTCACGCTGTGTTTTACAGGAAATCTTGTTTAATGTGTAGTTTGTGAATTTAAAAATACAAAAAAGAAGAAGAAGAATGAAAAGCGAAGAACTATTTTTATCTAGAATTTGTTTACTTGAAATAGGGGATCATTTCAAACTGCATTGACAGACATTAAGCTTGTGCTTGTGGCGCTTGATGAAGCATTTCCCTTCATGTTAGCCTTTCGCTTCCTCATTAATTCAAAGCAGCGTCTGCCGGAAGAAGTATGAGCAGTCAGGTGTACTGATGAGACATAAATGCAAATGTTTATATACATAAATTCTTATTTCCTTTTAAAGGAAGTTTATATGAAGCGATTTTATGAACAGTGATAATTGTCTTTTAAATTGCTCTGACGTTTTCCGTGAATTGGAATATTCATGGTATATATACAGAATTTATCAGTTGATTTTTATAATAGTTCTTAATCTGTAAGTTTAAAATGCTCTAGAGCAGAGGTGTCCAAACTTTTCGCGGCACGGGCCGGATCGAAATTAGATCCATGTTATACGGGCCACATGTATATACAAATTGAAATATATCATTATGAGTAAAGTAGCATTAAATGCTATTAATTAATACAATTTTATTGTAACTTGAAAATACAAAATACTAAACAAATAAAGTATAATTATATAATTATTTTATATAAATTGAAATATTTTCATGCAACTTCTAATGCGAATGATGAAACTGTTTTTTTTTTGTTGAAGAATGTCTTTATAGTTGGGATCAATGACTGCAAATGATCATCAGATAAATTTGCTCTATATTTTGATTTGAGATACTTCATTCGAGAAAAGGTTTGTTCGCACACGTAAGTAGTCCCAAACATTGAAATGAATTTACGAGCAAATTTCTTCAAATTTGGAAACTCTTTTGCATCCAAATATTTATAAAAATCTATTAAGTTTCCTTCCTTGTATTTGTCCTTGATTTGTTCGTTTGCTTGAAGATCAATAATTTCTATTTGAAGCTGGCTTGAAATTTCAGCAACGTTGCAATCAAATGGATTTTGGAACAGCCAAATTTCTCTTGAATTCATGTCCAAATCAGAAAATCGCTTTTGAAATTTTTCTATTAAATCGGCGATGATCTTTACTGCAAATGCAATTGGAAATTGTTCTTCAGTTTTTTTATTAAATTCATCGCAGCACGGAAGATGCGTAAAATTACATTAAGTCACTTGACTTTCGAATAATTGTAGTTTTGTTCGAAATGCTTTAATTTGAGAGTATAAATCGCAAATTAAATTGTTTTTCCCTTGGAACTTTAAGTTTAAGGTATTTACGTGTGTCACAACATCTGCAAAAAAAGCCAACTTCCAGAGCCATGCACCATCCGATAAAAGGGATTCAGGATGTTTTTTCTCTACAAGAAATAAATCAATTTCACTTCTAAGTTTAAAAAACTGCAATAGCACTTTCCCACAACTAAGCCATCGATATATATTTTTTTATTTAGTCTTATAGCTTAACAGCGCGATAGACATTTGTGTTTGGTCAAGTACAACAACTCCGTTTTGTTGGTCACGTACTTTTTCGATATACCTTTATGAAAATGAAAAGGTTTGGGCGAAAACATCATTATGTTTTAAAACCCTCCGCGGGCCGGATAAAATTACTTGGCGGGCCGGATGTGGCCCGCGGGCCGTAGTTTGGACACCTTTACTCTATAGAATCGTGCGATGAAAGCCACAAAAACCGATAAAAAAGGGGGCCAATCTTACCTATTGTCAATTTTTTTTTCCACATAATTGTTGATTTTTACATTATATTGGTTCCTATATACCTTTTATACAGGAAAATTAAATATGATTTAAAAAGTATGAAGTAATATGTTTTATCAAGAATATTGCGACATGTAATTGGAGAAGGAAATGTATGTTCCAATGTATTTACTGTTTTCAGTAATAAAATGTTTTGAAAAATTTCTATAACATATTTATATAGTAATTATATCAAATTTCTGTCGTAATACTAACATATCCAATTTATTTTAATGGGCTTTGCGCTTTCCACAGATATATATATTTATTTTAATTTATCATTTTATAATATGTATGTGTGAAATATTATGCCTAAGGCCCACGTAAGTGTTGATTTGAAAATATGTAATTTAAAGGCAACTAGGAAAGAATCATTCTATATAAAATATTTATCATATAGGAAGAAGAACAAAGTACTTCGCATATGAAAATTATCTGGGAAATTTTATGTGGCCCCAATGACTGTATAGCATCGTCTCAATTGTAAGACTGAAAGACATGATCCCAGCACCTGATTCCATCCGAATTCCGCTATTTATTTGGTGGAATAGAACTGTGTTCGCATTAAATACTTTAGATTTTAGTATCTTCAAGGTAGTGTGGTGTGGTAGTTTGAAGTGGTGAATGGCCAGTTAAGCGTCATGCTTATTATCTGAACATAGATTTAAATAATAACTTTCACCGATATATTTCTGAGAGAGGCGATTTCATCCAAAGTCCGCCATGTACATGGTGATAATGGGGGGTAATTGTGTGTTCGCATTAAATTCGTTGTGTTTTCTGGCTAGTGTGAGTAGAAATTTCAAGAAGTAGGTGGCAAATCTGTTGTTATGCTCATCATCTGAACATAGATTTAATTAATGATTTCTTCATTTCTTTGCTGGAGGAAGGAAATGGCTATTAAGAAATTGTGTTCATCTAAGAAAACAAATTTTTAAATGATAAGAAAAAAATTAATATATTTCCCCGCATTTTTCTTATTTTTTTATAATATTCAATTCATGTACGAATTACATTTTTTTGTAAATCTTTTAAAATAATACTTTCGCTGTATATTTCTTATGGCTGGTTTATTTACTTCTAATGTGGCATGATATCTCTAATAAGGGAGTAATAGTTTTAAAAATCCAAGAAAAATATATAGATTTCATCACATATTATATTTGTTTATAAATTGTAGTCATAGTCGTCGCCAGTTTATATTATGACAGCACTATTTTTCTCGAAGTGTTGTATTTCACGTACAAAAATTTATCTTGGAGCTTATTTTGGTCTTATCTTTAAAACCAAGCACGCTTATTAGTTCTTATCGTAGAGCATTAAGCACTATCTAGAGCATCATGAGTTCATTCTGCCATTGCCCACATCTGTCTAGAGTACGTGCAACTTGAAAGGTTTCGGTAATATTATGGAAAGAAGAAAGAATATTTACGATTTCGGCTACTTTTGATATTTGTTTTTTAATATAACGTCTTCTTCAAGATGAATAATATTTCCGAAAGAACCTAATAACTTGCGATCATTGTCGATTAATCGCTGAAATGTGATTGATACCAGAAAAACCGAATGTGGGTTTTAGATGTCTCGTTCTCTCCAAACCTACCAAACCCAGAATTTGATAAATTGCAATTGCAGATTTAAAATCAAATGCCTAATTTCATGCTTTTAAGTCGTTACATTTTTGAATTATTGCATATGCGTGCCTATGAAAATATCTACCAATAGAACAATCAATCCTTTGATGGATTTGTTTTCAAACATGATACATAGTTTTTCGTTTCATGCTGGACCGAGATAGCCTGGTTGGCTGGACGTGAGACTCGCATCCCTTATGTTAGACGTTCGAACCCCGCCGGCCGAAAAATCTCCACATGAGTGGTGACATCTTCTTGCATAAAGCAGACCACCCCGCCACCACTGAACGTAGCAGTATCGACAGGATTTGCTGTGGTCGACTGTCGTGTGTGGTGACTGGCACCGCGTATAATCCTCTATGTCGAGAGTAATATCACTGACACTGGGGGTATTGACTTAGAAGTGATCCAGGTCTAAATTACATTCCGTGGTTGAGTGAATGAAACGTGTGAATAAAGTCAGCTCCTTAAAAAGGTTAGTGAAGCATGAGAAGCTAACTCGTACACCTAGTCTTAGATGACGCTGCTAAAGAAGCGAGACACAAATTCCGGATTCAATCGCAATGGCTCTTTAGCCAGCGGGCTTGTTAATGATAACAGCCATTAGAAACAAAAAATCTTTTGATGCTATTTACAAAAAATTAATGCATTTAACTCGCTTTATTTTATAGCTATCGTATTAGCTTTTATTAGACTTATACTGTTAGATGACTTCCTCTGAATGGATAATTTGATAGAAATCGACAAATTTGGTGCAAGGACCATATAACAAATCTGCTCTGTCTTATTTCAAAATAAAAATTAATTATACAATTCACACACAGAGATAGGCAAAAAAAAGAAGAAAAAAATTAATTCATAAATGTGTTTGAAACATACTGATTCATCAATTTCAGTTGCCTTAATTATGTACTTTAAGCTGTGTGATAACATTGAGAGTAATACAATATCTCTTATATGTACCATTTTATTAGCTTATACCACTGATTACCATGTGATATACCATAGGGATTATTTTAATTAATCTATAGTGATAAGTTTTTGTACTATTAAAAAAAAATGCTGCTTGCCGATTAGTGCTAAATTTCCGACTTAATAGATACCTTAAGTCACTGAGCGGAGAAAGATCACAGACAGGCTGGTTTGAAAATGTTATTGGCCTAGTTGTAAAAAATGCTGAACATAGTTGAAAAAATGCTGCTCACGTAAGTCACGTATAATTGGTCCGTTTTTTATCTATTTCATTGCGAATGACTTAGCTATTATAATATTTATAAAGCTATTAAAATATTTATGAACATAAACCATTTGTATAAACATAATTATGTGAAAACGAGAGTATTACTTTGTCATGATCCATAACAAATAATTAATTAAAAAAATAAATTATTAAGTTGTACGATAAATATATAAAATGAGAAAAAACATAAGATTAGGCTTCATAACAATGTTGCCTAATGTCGTAAAATGTCCTTAATCCACTACCGTCATAAAAATGTGCAATAAAATAACTTGTTGAAAAGCATAATCAGAATAACATTGTTTTAACCAAATAAACCAATGCAAGAAATTCTAACTTTATTATTTTTTTTAATAACGTATATCTTCCGCTAAAAGTGGTTGTTATTTGATCTTGGTAATTCTCAGCTGCTCTGAAAACCCGTCACGTACAATTTTATAATATCAACAAAGAAAAGCACAGTATTTTGAATGGAAAGCAAGATAAAAATTTCCTGAACTTGTCCTCCTTTCACTGCCCTTTCTGTAAAGAACGGAAAAAGAAAAAAGAAAGAAGAAAAAAAAAGAGTGACTCGGAAAATGTGTCGCTTTTCATCACTCGATCCTGCGGAGCAGTCTATTCCTTTTTCATCTTCTAATTGGTGTCTGTCGTTCCCTTCTTTCTAATTGGCGTCACTTTTTCATCGACCCTAGTTATTTAGGTAACTCTTCTAAACACTGGACCGTCTTTCTTCGCGCTTCGCATTCACTAAGTGGATCGAAATGTGTTCAGCTCCCTTTTTTTACCAAAGGGCGGTGATGTTGTGTAAAAAAATGTGATTTGTTAATTATCAGCCCCCAAAATAAACAGTGTTATCGTGTGAATTCTTTTAAATAAATATTTTCTAATTTTTTTTCTCTTATATGTCCCTTGATATTATGACAACATGCCATGTTATCTCTTATTTTGCAGTGTTACAGTTAAACAATTACATTTTATTTTGTTATGAAGTATGATTTTCTATGTTTTATTTTATCATTCAGACATGCATAGATATTTGATATTCCTCAAATATTGATAGAATCACTAAATTCTCGAATTAATAAGATACCTTTAATTTATTTCAGAAGTTGTTGCGTTTGTGAGAAATCATTCTTTTAATATGGAATAACTTCACAAAATTATTAAACTTTTATTTCGATTATTTTATTTGGCTGCAGGAAATCATAAAATCATTCATGCGCATTTCTTAGTCTTAAAAAAACTTTTTTTTCCAAGTATTTATATTACATATAGTAAAATGGTCTCCATAAATGAAATAACCTTTTATATAACAAGTGTACAATGAAATAACTCATGTCATCAAATTAAAATAATAATAACACCGTCTAGTCATAACAAATTTAATTTGAAAAAGATTAAATATATGAAAATAAGTATTCAAAATATGATATTTCGATTTGTGTACATCAGACATACAAGTAGTTAAGTTAAATTATTAGAAATAAAGATCCAAAATTTGTATTAAAAATGTTCTGCTCTGTTAATTGGGCTTTAAAATATTCGTTGGGGATTACAAGTTTCACAACTTTGAATTACGACTTGAATAAAGAGCAACTAACCCTAGTTTTGGCGATTCTATATTTAAAAAAAAAAGGAATTAAAATTTCCGAGAATGTAATCGAATGCAGCATGATTACAATTCTTAACAAGCAATGTTTCACCATATACAATAAATGGCCCAAAATTCGCTAGTGCATATTAATGCTGATGGATCAGTAAATATTCTTAAGATAGGATAGGTAGGTAAATACAATCAATGACTTTCTTGAATTAACATCCCTTAATCACCATATCTGTTATTCATTTATTTATTTGAACTTTCAGATGTAATATTTAACTAAAATACAGTGTCTGTTTCCTGTATGTTTCTTTTCTTCATTTATTTTTTTATGATGATAAAAGATATTAAAACTTCCGGAATCGTGAAGTTGCCATTTATTTATATTTGTGTACGATAATTGTTTAAAAAGAATATC
>JAPMOQ010055686.1:5225149-5246282 GCA_026543055.1 Argiope trifasciata
CGAAGTGAATGGCCCTGTGAATGCGAGGATTAGGAATAAGAAAATCGAGAAGAATCCTTCATTTGAATAACATTTTCATGTGTTCCAGAAAAATAGAAGCAGCAAGCAAGTATTCATTAATGAGCATCTCAAAAATTATAATCGTTAAACTTCATTCGTAAACAACTAGTCAGATTTAAAAAAATGTAACTAAAACGTGCCGGGGTTCCATTATGCATTACTCAAATATTTACGCTTACAACCGTAGGTGCTCCCTGTAATAAATCCGGAGGAATGTGCTGGAAGAAAACAAGGTAGTTTATACCGCAGAGACGTTCCGGCAGATGATACGATCGCAACAGATGATTCTGCCTAGACGCTAATATCAAACTTGTGTTGCACATTTGAACAGATAGTGATGTGGTGATTTTCGAGTGACTAAACATTCGCATTGCGCATGTTAGAGACATCTTCTCTAGCAAAACTGATTTCATCTGAGAAAAAAATCTAACAGAAAAATGTGCATCTTCTTGTGTAGCATCAAACATCCAGCGTGAGAACTCCACTCGACTTCAGGTTTTCATTTTAAAACGTTACCTGCAACCCTATGTTTTCTGACAATTTCTCATCTACTTATTGCCTACTAGCCGCCTTTGGCAACCAGCTGGTTCGCCATGAGTAATGCGTTCTAAAATTTTCAATTAAATCATATATTTTTTAGCCAAAATTTAAGAAATAGTTAAGGTTAAAAGATTCAGTTATTAGTAGTTAAAGAGTCGGTAACTTTATTCGGAAAAACTTTTTGAATTTAATGCTCTAATAATTTATCAATTATGCTTCCAAAATATTAAAAATGTTTTTTTCGGTGATATTGCCAAAATGTTAAATATGTTTTTTAAAGAAAGCGAAAAAGGGAAAATATTATTGAATTAATGATACAGATATTGCAAACGATTATAGAAATATGCCATTAATTCGGGATTTCAACGCATATCCTGTCTAAATTCAATCAGGTTTACTGTAAATAAAGATAATTTATGGAATTAATGATATAAATATTGCAAACGATTTCTTAGAATCCTTTGCCTTGCATTTATTTTTATAGAAGATATCACATTTTATATTTATGTTATTTTATCCAGTCACGTGCTGAAAGTTGTATTTCTTTAGATTTGAGTTACGATGATAGTTGTTGTTTTTTCATTTGAACTTCCGGCATTGTTTTATTTTATTTTATCCAGTCACGTGCTAAAAAAACATGGTTAAAATATTTCTTTAAAAATTCGTTAAAAAAAGAATCTTGAGTTATACATTAAAACACTGATACCATTAGAAAGCTAATTTTTTTAATCTTTAAATTGATGTTAAAATCATGTTTGTCCGATAATAATTTAGGAAGTTATAGTGGAAAAACGTCGAAATTTCGCTTAAATTTTAATTAATTCAAATTCTAATTAAAAATTCAAAAAAAGGGCTCCGAGGTGCACATTCCCGACCTCCAAGGTATACATGTACCAAATTTGGTAGCTGTAGGTCCAACGGTCTGGTCTGTAGAGCGCCAACACACACACACACACACATTGAGTTTTATTATAAGTATAGATATAGATTATCTTTCCTCTGAATTCGCTCTCCGGAAACATCGGTACCGATATTGCAGTGACGTTTTCCAGTTTCCATTTTAGTTTTTCTACATCTAATCATACAACTACATCTAATCATAGCAAATGAAAGTACTATTTTAAACTATACATGCAGAAAAAATAAAGGCATATCCATATCAGCTATGCACTCTATATAAAACATTACAAGGACTAGCTATACAGCTAAGTTACGAAAATAATTCGTGAGTATAGTTGGCAAAATCGATGTCACTATTAAAGTTAAGAGGTATGAAAAAGTTAAGATGCACCTTTATTTTTCAACATCTAGAAAATGGATGGTCCAGGATAGGAAAAACAACTGATCATTGATGAGGAACTTAAACTTCTTGAAATTGAAGCAGTTGTTGGAAAGATAAAAACTAGACATTGTCCCCCTCCCCTTCTCTATAGACTGTACTGTAATGTAAAATTTTGGAAGTTTTACTTGAAAATTGAGGATAGGGTACTTGGGGGCAGGTTAAAATTGATGATTTAATTAAAAAATTTCTAAATATGGTCAATGGTTGTATGTGGGCAACTTTGTCGTGGTCTTTTCATGATGGACAATCCGTAATGAAACAAAAATGCTAAGGGAAGGAAAACAGGTGATCTTAATTGACCTATTTAGAGTCATGAGTTTTCATGTGGAATAAAAACTGGTGAAATCGAATAAGTGGTTGAGATAAAAATCTGTGCCGTAGTTTTTCCCCATGGATAATTCAGAATGAAACAGTATTTTTACGGCCTTTCTCGAAAATGGTAAGTGAAGGAGGAATAGGAGATTCTTGATGATATATCTAGAGGTCACGAGCCGTTATACGAAATAGAAAGTGATGAAGTCGAACCAGTGTTCAAAATTTTGCAACTGGCTGATTGAGTTTTTGTATTATTATAAGAATGTTGATTTTTGTCCACAAACAAATATATTTCTTTCTTTCCTTTGATCGTAAAATTAAAAAGGTTAATTTTGTTAGTCTTATGAAGATAATATAATTTCGGTTCTTTAAAAAAGGGTGAGATATATTTTAATTTAAAAAAAAACTGTTATTTGTATTGTATTGTTTTTATCTTTCATTCTCAATCCTCTGTCTGCTTTAGAGATAGCCAGTTTAGCATGTTAGTAGATCTGTCAGGCAGCATAAGCACAAATTTATTTAACTGGTCTCCAGAAGAATAAAAAAAAAACAAAGAGTCTGTTACATCTTCGTTTATGGCCTTAGCAAAGCCAAACAATACTTTGGCAGATCCGCTGTTTTACAAAGAGTTAAACGACGTGGGGAAAGGAAACTCGTTGCGTCTATCGGCAAGGCTTTGTATCTTCGGTTTCTATTCCTAGTCATTTTATTATTGCCAACTTTCCATCACGCAAATGTAAATCAAGGCGCCTGGCAGGAAGTGCCTTAACGTAACCAAGGCAGTTAGCTGGTTTTAAAGTGTAAACAAAGAATAATGCCTTTCCTATGCTCTGAACGATCCCGAAGCGTATTACTCAGCACATAGAGGTTTTGATTCTTTTGCGAAGTTGCTTTTGTGTATGCTATTGCTTCGAGGAGGCGAAAGTATAAGTCGGATACTTTTTTTGGCATCGGACCAAATTTGTCAGTTTTCAATCATGTAATCAATTTCTTTGCATAAACGATTTTCGTGTGATTAACTGCTCAGCAATATTCTTAGAAAATAAATGGTAGTTTCTTGTTACCAACATGACTCTTCCTCCTATTCTATTTTTAGAATAAATTTCATCAGAAATAAAGATTTTATTTACTGTATGAGAATTTAAACTGAAATTATTTAATTTCATTTTAACCTGAAATTTACTTGAACCCGAAGTGCACGCAGCCATGAATTGAGACGGTTTAAAAAATAACACTATCTATAAGATTCTTCTTCCCATTTTATTATAAGAAACTAATACTTTATTAGAATTAAAAGTGAAATATACCATAAGAGCATACGATTTTATTAAAGAATGCATGCAACCTGAGGTTACCAATTAGAAAATCGAGGTCAGTAAATTATTAGTTGAAATAGAAGGCATTATTCAAGCATCTAAAATTAACTGTAATTCTTTAAGCCTGGGTAAGTGCAATTAAAGTAGGGAACATGACACACAGAAATTTTAGAATTCATAATTTTGATTTTGATTGTTATCAGAAGAGGATTTAGATATTTTATTGTTCTAGGTAATGTATGATATGAGGTCTCTCTTTATATAAACGGGTTAACTTCTTTTCTTATTTCCAGAATGACTCTAATTTATTTTAGATAAATCATTTATATATGTTTTAATTTTGTAAAATTGCATTAGTTTATATTTATCTATCAACACACTAGATTACCCAGCATCTAAATTTGTACACAATATTACTAAAGCATAAGCTCAATGTTTATTAATATTGTGACAACTAAGCGAAAAAAATAAAAATCTGATCAATTAATATGTTAAGAAATTCATATTATTTCAATACATTATGATGAGTAGAATTTGTGTCTTTCATAAAATTTTAATTTGGTCACACATTATATTAAATACTTTAAAGGACATGTTTGCGGCTATATCTCACCTTTGAATCTATAAGCAGTTACACGAACCCCGATAGTCATCGGGGGTCGTGGCAGTTACCTAGTTTACCTTGTCGAAAATAAATCATTAGTTGCGACATAACCTCTCCAAGATAAGTACAAACAATTTTTGTTCCAAAAATGAAATTAATCAGTATAACAGCTGAACATTAATTTGCTTTTTATTTTTAAAACCATGTGATTATTAATTTAAAAAAATATTTTTATAAAATATTAAATTGATTTGATTAAAACTTATCGATTTTTATTTATTCTTCTGTATGATTATTTGTTAGCAGTTCTCGAATTGTAGTGTTTTAATTCATTAATTTAAAAAAATCATTTTTTTTTTCCTAAGAGAGGCATTTTTTAATTATTTTGGATTATTTTGGCAGCCTTTAAGTTTTACATCCATCTAGAGTGATCAATTGGCAGGAGCTTGAAAAAAAAAAGATTTGATAGTCTAAATATTGGAAATAATCACCTTAAGAAAAAGTTTCCCTCCGTTGGTGTGGAAAAGGCTGTTGAAAGGTCACCTTTTCAACATACGAGTGCAGACTTGCGCTGATCCAGCTTTTACACTGTAGTCTTCTAAATCTCTGCAATCGCATTCATTGGTCGGTAAGTTCAGGCAGCTGCCGGCCTTCTGATGCGAGGACAATTTTATGGCGTGCCTTGTTGAAGACAAGTTAATCGTCCCTTTACAGATTTCGGTAGCGAATAAATAATACTTTGGGGAGGAGTAATTGTAAACCATTGTGGATAACACCCTGAAAGAAATCGGAGAAAACGTAGGAGTGATAAAATACTTTGCCACCCAAGAGAGCAATGTTAGAATTTACCCCATTTTGTTTACTGACTATTTAGACAAATCAGAAAGAAACTATGCGTAGACTAAACAAAAGAAAGCAAGAAATGCTGGTGTTTTGTTATTATTTATTTATTTACAAGCCACCAGCAGCTGGTTTTCTAGGAATGTTTATCGCCTTTAATTTCAATGAAGTCTTAAATTATATCTTGATGCACAGAATTCTTCATAAATTATAGCAGACATTAAAGTCGTATTATTTTCATGATTTCGTACATACTCGTTTTATTATGCAGATGGACCTTCTTAAAACTGTCAAATGCTTGAAAATTTATATTTTGCAACACTTTTTAATAATTAAAAGCTCATAAAGAAAGCTTTTAGATATGCTCATCCTTACCGTCCATACTGCGTCAAATTCGACGGCCAAAAAATGATGTGCTATCTATGCCAGAAATGATGTGACTTATAAAATGCAATCACATACATATACATTCTCCTTGATTATTAGAAGAAATTTATTCATTTTTTTAACACTGAAATTAATGACAATAAATTTGTCGCCGAGATATTATTTCTCAATTTCTTATTAAAAACAATTTAAAGTTTACATTATTATTATTAATGAATTATTAATTCGAATCTTTGCATCTCTCTGCTCATTTTATTTTTCCCTCTCTCTGCTTTTCTCTTTATAATATTATTTGATTTTTTCTAGCTTATAATAATAGTAATAAAAAAAAAAGAACAGCCATTCTGAATTTCTACTTGGAATGCTGTTAATGGGGCTAAATGCGAAAATAAATTGAATTATAGCAAGTGATATTTAAATTAAAAAATGGATGTGATCTCTTCAAAATTATCCTACGATTTTGAGACAATTTTGAAGAGATCACATCTATTTGATTGGAGGAAAGAGGAAGAAGACTGTGAATGCCTTGCATGGCATCAAGGAACAATAATTACGATATATTGATATTTGGTGTGAATCTAGACTTTTTATTAAATCTGTCTGCGGCATGAGACTAATACATGTGCCCGAAATTCAAATTTATTTAATAAGATTAAGTAATATTGACTGTACTCAAAATCCTAATGTTAGATGCTGAAAATTGGGAGTTTGAGGTATTCATCATTTATTTTTTTATTGACATGCAGAAAAGGACTCAAACTTTTGCAGGAGTTTTCTGAAAATTCGTAATCGAAGTCATTATATTTAGTCATTTCTACGCAACAAAACGAAGTAATTGGTGATAATACTAATTTAGCTTCACTTTTGATAGGAACGTTAATAGAATCATAAGTTTTTACTTTCTCGTAGTCTATAGTAAAAAGCAATTTTCTTGAAATGTACTTTAATATAATAAAAAGGTTGGGGGAGAAATAATAATACGATAATCGAAAATGGGCGTATGTAAAGCCATATAATACTGGAAATAAAAATAATTTTGGATTTAAGGGGCGATGATTTAGCATATAAAAAAACTGATAGGGAATAATTGCAACCTTAATCTTCCTTTTCTAATTATCTTGAATGAATTTCATGACTAGTTGACTTTTACATTTATTTTTAAAAATCGTTCTTCTAAGGTTATTACATTGATGAGCAAATTTGTTTCCAAAGAAAATTGTTACGAATGAATATATAACTTTTATTTTTATTGTAAAGAGATATATTATTGAAGGGAGGTGGGGAGGGGCTATGCTATTCTTAAATATACATTCATTTTTTCGTACTGTCTGTGATTATAGGTAAAAAAGAAAAAAAAGAAAATAATGACACAAGATTTTTCTTTTGATACTATTTCTTTTTACATTTTCCTGAAATACAACTAATAGTCCAGATTCTAACTTTCTGCTGGTTTAACAAAAGCTTGGTCCTATTGCACTCGTTAAAGAATAGCATTCACCCAAGAACCCACTCCATCAAGCACCGATTCTTAGAATCCCTTCTTGACCTGCAGCCATTAAATCATCCCGATTTTTCGATGAGAATTCAGGATAAACCGTTAAGTTGTTGTTTCTCGGCTATCCTTTAAGTCCTAATCACTGAATCAGCTGCATTATCAGCTTCTCTTCTTACCCCCAAGCCCCAGAGGGGTGACTGGATAGAGGGTTATCAAGCATGGGTCATGCATAGACCTCGCTCCATGCTTTACAGCTTTCGCAATACAGTATAATGATCTCCAAGACAGTTGGAGTTTTATTACTCCTGCAGTCGCAGAACTCCGTCTCCGTGCTCTGATAACGAATGACTGAAAAGAAGCCATGTTTTTCAAAGAATCTGACGACATGGAATTATCACGGTAATTATTGAAGGATAATGTACCTCGAACATTAAATTCTTTTTCAGCAGCTTATTTTTAATGTAGAATTTCAATTATAGAAATTAAATAGAGATCAGGCAGAGACAGACACACGTATTGGCGAATTTATGCTTTTCTAAAGTACCTAAATTCTCTAGCACAAATCTGTTCTCAAATTAAATTCCCGTTTTCTAAAGTACATCTACAATAATTTTTTAAGTGAGATCAAAAGACCTGTCCTGCAGAATATTGATGCACACGATCTTTCATAAGGGTAGATTTTTAATAATGGGTTATTATATTGGTTCAGTCTCATGCAATGAATTGTTTGGAAAAAAAATGCAAAGTTTTTTTGTTTTTTTTTTAAACGAGAAAAGGCAACATTCTTCTTTTTTTGTATTTACGTTTTATTTGGTCCATCATTTTTCGCTTGTCTTCCTAATTTCTAGTGCATCTTCATATTTTTAAATGATTTCACCTAATATTATATAATATTCCACCGGTTTCTTATAAAACAGGAAAGAGAAGTAGTATGATGTAACCTTATCTAAATCAAAGCGTTTGTTATATTTATCACAAACACTGAGATTTAATTAATTTTTTTGCGATGCGAAACCTTTTTATTTTTATTTTATTACAGTAATGTAATTGAGATATTATCCAAGAAAGGTATACGGAATCAAGTAGTTTATGAGATGAAATAATCGTTCTATTTCGTCATTTTACTTCTACTGTTATAATGAAAGTGAAAAGAATTACTCTTTATATACATATATCTTTTCCAATTGAACATATGCTCAACACTAGAAAGGGGGAGGAGGCCAGAAAAACATGAAAACAGCTGATTAACCAAAAGTAAAAACAATACACCATCAGAAGGAAACAGGATTAAAAAAAAAATCCAAATGCTACCAATTTTTCTTACTTTTTTACAATATTGTCTAACAACCACCACAGAATTCCACTTTCGCCTATTCTAACAAGGAGAGTAAAAAGAAACAAAAACAAAAAAATCAAATGAAAGAAAACACTCTAAAAAGAACGAAAGCAATGCTTTTCGCTTTCTTTTTTCCTCAAAGCTATTCATTACCAAATTCCAGTGGATGTCTTTGTGGCGTTGTTGTGCGGGCGAGCCAGAATGGGGTCATCGCTGACTATTTTTATGGAATCGGTGGTTCCTCTGCCCGATAAGAGACGCGAAAGTGCTTGAAACCCTATCCCGCAGTGAGAGGGTCGACTCGATAAAATGAAAAGGGAAAGCCGCTCTCTCCCCCCGCAGATAAAAGGCCGCTTGTGTGGGTGATGGGGCGGAGGACCGTGGGAGTGGTCGGGCATCCATCTCGAGCTGGCAGGGGCATCAAAATTTTTCTTAGACGACTTAAGGCTTCGCCTTTATCTCCTTTGCCCCCGTCTGGTACTACCGACAATAATAAAATTTTATACCGTAAGTTGGACTTA
This sequence comes from Argiope trifasciata, assembly GCA_026543055.1. Classification (NCBI taxonomy): domain Eukaryota; kingdom Metazoa; phylum Arthropoda; class Arachnida; order Araneae; family Araneidae; genus Argiope; species Argiope trifasciata. The sequence continues at coordinate 5,233,906 of JAPMOQ010055686.1, forward strand.
GATGGAATTTGGCAGTCTATTTTAATTTTTTAAAGATTAGAAAGAATTGGTATTGTTCTTGGTATCAGTTTCATGTGAGCGGGAGAAAGATTCTGATGACTTTTTGTTAGCAACAATAGTATATGGAAAATCTTATTAAACACAAAAAATTCAAAAAAGTCATAAGAAATGTCAAAAAACACCTCATTTTTGAGATCCAAAGCCCCCACCCCCAAACAAGAAGAAAATTTGGAAACATTTCAGATCCCCCCTTTTTTTCTCGAATTTGTGGTGCAAAAATTAAGTATTTTCGACATTTCTTACGATTTTTTTTTTGCATTCTTATACATTCTTTTAGTGTTCTATAAGTCCCCAGTATACTACTTGCAACTCTAAATTCGATTGCTCTTAAAGTAACCTGTTTCATGAAAGAGTCAATATTTCAACTAAAACTCGAAAAGTTAATAATGCAATTTTGATTTTATATCGGTTTCTTGTGACTCAACTGGATTTGTGCTGAAGGATTTAAAATCAATTCTTCTAAAGCTGCTTTCTCCTGAATCAAATTATGAAAGTCTGCTGTATTTATTTTCAATTTTCTAAAGCCCGCGCAGAATATTTACTTTTGACATTATGCAGGTGTAGGAACCTGAAATAAGTTTGGAAAACTTCATAATGTGATACTGGTTAGGTTTTGATTTCATGTGGCATAAAAATGTTTTTGTTTATGAATCTAAAATCAGTTGCTTTTAAAGTTGCCCATTCCAACCAGTTTTCGAAAATTTGCATTACCCCCCGGTAAAAATTTTTTGGTTATAACTTTGTTCAACGACCTAGAAAGTGGCAATGGTATCCGGAGCAGGAAATTTATTTTTCAATTTTGAAAATCTTTTAGAAGGATTTTTTTTTTTTTTTTGCTTATAAAAAAAACCTGGAGTAACCGTACTTCCTTTGCAAACACCTGACTTCGTTAAAAATTTTATTTTATCCTCATTACTGGTTGAGTCCCATTTTAATAAAATTGCTGTTATAAGTATTCTCAAGTTATAAGTAATAATTTAATCAAATTCCAACATAAAATAAAAAAAATCATGAATAGCTCTCGATCTTTCTTGACAAATTTAAAGATCCCTTCCAAAATATTCAGCCATTATAAAATGTGTCGATCTCATTACTTTTACCATCAAAAGATTTTACAACACATACCTACTGATTTGGGTAAAAAAACTACATTTGTTTTCCTGAAAAAAATATCTTTTTTTTTTCTTCTTAATTTTTTTTCTTTGCACATTTATAACATTCTACTGGTATACATATAGTTTAAATATGAACTGAAGTTTACCCTGCTCATACAACATAATTCATTCTATGAACATAACTAAAGTGCAAAAGACTATCAAATCATACATATTTCTTTGAATATAATGGTTTGAAATTTTGCAGAAAATGAAAAGAAAAACAAATCGCAAATTTTAATAGAAATATTGCAAGATTTCGGCTAGAAAACACCATAATTTAGACAACAGTTTTCCTTTAAAGAACATATTCTCTTGGACATTTTTTTCTTTGCCATCCTTTTCTCGAATGGGAAAAATTTCACTATCCTATATCTCAAACTAAAAGATTATACTCCCGTCCCTCAATCAATTCAAATTTAAGCGAAGAAATCCTGTTTTGATAATTGATAATAAAAAAAATTCAATTATTAAAATGCTTTATAGCAGTTTTACAATATGCTGAATTTTAATGCATTCTTTGAAGCTAAAAATCTATACTTATAATAAAGCTCAATGTGTGTGTGTGTGTGTGTGTGTTGGTGCTCTACAGGTCAGACCGTTGGACCTACAGCTACCAAATTTGGTACATGTATACCTTGGAGGTTCAGAATGTGCACCTCGGAGCCCTTTTTTCGAATTTTTAATTAGAATGTGAATTAATTAAAATGTAAGCAAAATTTCGACGCTTTTCCGCTATAACTTCCGAAATGGAAGTATAGTTTCCGCTATAACTAAATGGAAGTATTAGGGAATAATTTCAAGCAACGGAGGATTTTGGTATTTTGAGGCTTTATGTGGCAATTCATATTATGATTATTCTCTTTTAATAACTGCTAATGTAGTTTTAAATACAAAGTTAGGCAATACATTTTTAATATAATTAAAAAGGTAAAGATTTGCTTTGTTTTGTTTTAGTTAACTTCGCAAAAATAAATATTATTATTTTAAAATTATTTATTTAAAGATCCAATAATATTTTTTTAATCATTAGTCATAGTTATTAGTTAATAATTTCATTAATTTCAACTGTAAGTACTTAATTACCAAGAAAACATGCAAATGAATAATAAATTTCCAACAAATATGAAACTGAAAATTATTTTTCAGAGTCTTTCAAATGAAATATAACATTATCAACTAAGGAATAATTAATATTTTTTTTTACAAATTATTATTTGTAGTATAATTAGTTTGACAAAAAGGAATAAAAATAACAATTAAAATGAAGAAAAAAATTTCAGTTTCCTTTCTGTCTCCTCTTAGTTATAAATGTCAGATATTTGAACCTTTCGTAAGACGATAAATATTGCGATCTGTAAATCAAGCTCTTTCTTCACGTTTCGAAATTTTACTCCTTCAATCTTATTAATGTGGTAAAAATTCTTTCTTATAAGTGTATTGACTGTTTTTGACACTGAGGGTTTATATCGTCCTTGTACAACAGCGTAAAAGGAAATCACTTTAAGTAAGATCTTAGAATTTTAGTGGCTATGTGACGAAGAATAAATCAGTATTATAAGTACATTCAATCCAGCTTTGTGGAAACTATTCATTTAGGTAGGCTATTAACATCCAACTCCAAAGAAGTGAACACACATTTTGTTCAAACTACATCTACACTTCTCATACAGTTGTAGAAATAACGATATTTTTAATATGTCCAAATAATTTCCATCTATTGACCGCTATTTAAAACAAAATTAAAATATTTCAATTTATTTCATTATTTATATTATGTGCAATAATTTTCAAAATATAATGCTTTTATTAAAAATTATATAAATATTTATTAAAAATATTTATATAGGAATAATATATGTAATATTTTTAAATGCAGTCATTCATTTATATTACATTGTATTAAAAAGTTGTTATTAAATACAAAAATTAATTTATTTATGATTTATTACAACAATAAAGCATAAATAAATTATGCTTTAATTTATTTATGATTTAAATAATTCATTGTAGATATACATAATATTCCTAATGTTTCTCAATTCATAGAATTTGAATTTTAAAAAATAAATTTTAGAAAAATTTCTTTAAATTGGTTTGTTTGTTGTCCCCGTTCAGTCCAGCTGCGTTAGGCAGCAAGCAACCTAGTTTTGTGCCTAGTTGAAAATCCATCCCTGATCTTAAGTGTAAGAATGAGTTATTCTTAAAATAAGGCTATGGGGTTCTTTATTCATAACGAAAATAACATAAGAATTTGCCGCCTCTTCCTTTTATAGCTTGGATCTGCAATTTTTTTCATAGTAAATAATGTATTGTTCTTTAAATAATTTTAAAAATTGTAAAAACAATTTTTAAAACAAGCAAGAGGACTATTATTTATTCAATTTATCGAAAAATACATACATGAACTTCCACATACAAGCCGAAATTATCAAGTGTATCAAACGTACATAGTTTAATTAAAAATTCAATCATTTTCTGTAGAAATTTTAGACTAGTAGCACTAATGATCAAAATCAGCTTCGTTTTCTAAAGGTAGAATGCATAAGCGTAATCTTATTCGACAATGTGAATTCTTATTGAAGAAGTTTTGTGAATTCTCGATTGTCCATAGATTGGACGGTGCGATCGCGAGTAATACATAAAATATTTGAAAATGACACAAATAGACAAGAAAAGGCTTTTGATCAATTTTAAAAACAGTTGGAATTTATTACATAATTAAAAATAATTTTCCGTTCTTCCAAGTTTGTTGGCTTGATGTTTTTTAAAAATCTTTATACTAAAATATCTTTCTCTTATTTATATTGAAGTCTATATATTAATATTCTTGGATTAATAATCTCTGATGATCCGTAAAACGGATAATTGAGAATTACACAAGTTTTCTTCAAGGGTTTTATAAAATTAGATTGATTTCTGGCATATCTTACTATAATAGTCACAGAGATCTACATTTCTACGGAGTGTCCGAAAAAATCTTGAACAGATTGCAAAGAGTTTTCACGACTGCACAAAATGTTAATATTTTTAAATTTCGAAACTGCATAAATTCAGATTTGAGCAATTATGCTATATTTTTCGAAACTATCGCGGAAAAATGCCAAACATTCAGTTTAACTTTTATTTAATTAAAATTCTAGTTAGGATTTTTAAAAAAACCCGCTCGGAATTACTTTTGCATATATATATATATATATATATATATATATATACACACACAACCAAATGTTGTAGTAAATAGACAAAGGATCTCGCCTGTAAAGGGCCAATGACACATACACTTAGACGCGGCGCATTTATTATTATTATAGTTATAGCTCAGAATATTACTCAGAATATTTTTTATTAAATATTACTAATGTGGAAAATAAAAAAAAATCGTTGCAAAATGGCAGTATTATGCTTTTACAGATTAAGAACCGTTAATTTGTTTTTCAAAACCAATTCTATCCGCTCTTTTCTACTTATTAGTTGAACTAATATTTAAAATGTCTTCGATTCCCAACCCTGAAATACCGATGTCACTGGTGCCTGGGAAAGAAAACTGTTTTCTTTGCTAGACATGCGATCTTGTTTACCTAACGGTCTTTTATCGGCAGAGAAAGTTTCAACTCGAGCACGGTTCGTGTTTTTTTAAGAGGCGTCGGAAAATTCTTAGAGTGTCTTATTGGAAATGTATACACATAACACAGGGTACTCATTACTTCGTACTGTTTTTTGCCGAAAAGAGAAAGAAACAATAGAATCGAATTTCTTGGGGCGGGCGAGAGACCAAAACGGTTACATTTCAACGTATTTACCAATGTGTATTTACTAATTATAGTTGGAAGGAAACCATTACAAAGAATGCTTGGAATGGAAAAATCGAACAGGCAGATATTGAATGGTTGAGCTTTGTCTGGATATCCATATTAATTGGAACATTCTGAGTAATGACAAATGATTATCAAATATATCATGGCATCAGATTGAACGATCATAGCCAAGGTTGAGATATTATCAAGGAGATTCTTTTCTTTGGGAATTCAGAGAAAAAAATCTCCATTGTTTTCATAACAATCTAATTTTATATTTTCGTTTTGTTTATAAGGACTATGTTCTTGAACTTATTTAAATATAAAATCAAATATTTTTAAAATTTCCGATCATTATACTTGTGCAAAGAATTTTTTCATATCTTCAAATTCACCTAAGCGGGGTCTAAATTCCTTTTACATTTTTTCCTTTGGATTTTTTTTCTTTAAATTTTTTATTTTTTATTTTTGCATTTAATTCACAGAACAAGAATTCTTGAAAATTTTGTTTTAGACTATTTTAAGAAGTCTTAAAATTGTGTCAGTATTTTAAATGAAATTACTTTCAAATTTAAATTATTTTTATGCGCGATTTCTCTTGAAGATGGCTTGTAATTACATGTTTTACTTATAATCAGTATAGATAAATACAAAATTAAACTGGTTAAAAAAAAGATATTGGGAAGTTTAGGAGAATAACATAGGTCCTCGGATTGAATTCCGTAAGGTTTATTATATGGCCTACTCCAGTTCTGCATGATACTGATGGAAAAACTATAGATTTCTCCTTTCGTCTTGCGTACATATATTTACAATTTTGATGTTACAAGGCCGCATACCAACTTCAACTCTGTTAGCTACTTTTATTGCTCGTAGTATATTGTATATGAAAGATGAAATGTATATTGGAGCAAAATTCATCTATGAAAATAAGCATTTTAAATCTATATACATATATTCCCATCTTTCATAGTAAACCGAGTGCTTTGGGAGTATTACCAGAAATTTGAGAGGGAAATCTCGTTGTCGTAGCACAATTTAGGAAAATATATTGAATTTAAGTTTGAGTCTTCTCTCCAAAACATGTTTTAGCTAAACTTAAATATGGGTCTACAGATTTAGTGAAGTGTTAAGTTTTACCCATCTAATATATTATGTTTTTGGATAATATTTTAGAAAAATTTCATAAAAAATTATTATTGTTCTTTTACTGGTATAAAATATCGATTTCCCCGTTTTTTTTAAATAAAAATATTCAGTTATTTAGTGAAAGCGTTTTCTGAGAAACAGGAATATATGAAGGGCCTCAAAACGGAGGAATAAATTAATTCACCGATTGAGATTATTCTTAAGGCTTAACAAAATACTTTGATTTTCTTAATTCGTTGCGAAAAGGAAGTCATTTTCTTCTTCTTTTTGTAGTTATTAAATACGCATTTGTCGTCCACAGGGCATCTGAGATTGTATTTCCGTTATATATTTTGAATTTAGCGAAGAAATATTAATATTTCTTAACCATCAAAATCTGAGGGCTTTTTGTTTTGTTTTTTATTAGAAATATATAGAAGTTTTGCGCCCCCCATTATTTTTATGAATATTAACCTGCAGTTTTTGATATATATATATATATATGTGTGTGTGTGTGTGAACAATTTGTAGTTTATTTTCACTTTAAAATGAAATACAATTTAGGTATTTGGAAAACAAGTTTCGGGACTGACCTTGGTATTTAAAATCTGATAAATTCGAGAACCGGAAAACTACGAAAAAATTTGTTACGGGAAAATGTATTTAGTTTTGATATGCGCATCTAAGTAATGAGCGTGAAATATTATGCACAGCATATGCGAGTATTGCCAGTTTAAATTTTAAAAAACTGAAATTGGGGTATTTCCTTTATGTACTGTCACAACTAAATATCCAGCTTTATCAATCTTCTCGAAAGTTCTTCAATTAATTTTTCAGTGTTTCTTATCCCTTTGTCCTCCTCCACAAAAATTATAAATATAGAAAAAGGCTGCAAATCCTTACGTGGCACTAGCTATCAAAAGTTAAGATATATAGATCTTTGGCATGAAATTAAAATGTTTACTGAATCTATCTTGCGTATCAGGCCTTTTTGCCGACTGAATGAAACCAAAATTTGTTGGGAATAAGACAAAATTCTCCGATTTATATTGGTAGCATCCGCAATCGTGTTCAAATGTTTCGAAACCAGCTTAATCGAGAGAATTAGTTGGAGACAGATTAATTAAAGAGCAAAAATCTAATGCAATATACTAATAAGATTTGCTCTTATTAGCATATCATTGAAGACGATGAATTTTTGTTTATCCCCGTACATATAAATAAGAAGTCAAATGTTGGAGTTATAGATGGATGAATCAACTGAACTTATGAGACGTTGGTTGTCGTTGTGTGTATTTCAAGTAGATATGTATCATTCGATAAGTATGTTTTTATTTTTCGTTTCTGGTTACGAGATGTAACCACGTTTAAATAAATTTCAAGTTATTCTCTAATCGTCATTGCGTGAATCTCTTTCTTAATATATTAATGTAATTTACAAATTAGGCCATATTTATCTCAAGAAAATTTGACACAGAACTGTGATTGTAGTCAAAAACTAACATATTCATTAATTTAAGTTATTAAATTAATGAGTTATTGTGATAATTCATAAATAACTTAAATTATCATTAATTTAAGTTATTAAAAGTGAATTATTTTGCTTAATGCACTCAATGGATCATACCGGCAGATGGGCAATCTTTTGACTGAATCAACACCAAAGTTAATCCAAATCATGTATGGACCAACTTTTTAGATGATTAAATTGTGTACCAAATTTTATATAACTAGGTTTTTTTTTCGTTTTGAATTTGCTTTCGCTTACATTCACGCAACCAGGTGGACGAATAAATCTCATTTAAACTTTGATAAAAATCTACATCTTTCTTAAATCTATAACCCACATTCCATTCGTTTAGCTCGACGTTTTTTACTTATTTATTTTTATCAAGTGATCCTGTTTTCTTTAAGAGGTTTTGAATAATTGGCAACAAATAATTGGAGCTCAAAATAGGGTAGGCATCAATAAAGCATAAATGGCAATATACGTAAAAGCCTTTTAATCTAATCTAATATATATATTACTTGCTTTAACCAATATTACTTTATTATTACGTATGCTTCTTTGACAGCAGATACGTTTTCAAAAGATTGACTTAAATCTGTAACATCATAGCTTTTATTTTCATGGAATGTAATTTTTTTCGGAGGAAAATAATTTAATTTTTAAAAATATGCTCAGAAAAACTCCACTCGCTCTTAAAAACAGTTTTCATAAATATATTATCGCTTTCCTTTAGTGGGAAAATATCCCTTCATTCATTCTTAAATGGGAAACATGGAAGGATTTGACTTAAGATTCTAAAATTAAGCCATTAGGTAATTGGTCTTAGAAAATAGCAGTTTGTGCTTACCAAAATATTGTTTTCATAAAAATTCTACATAAATTAATATTTTGATAGTAAAATTCTGAATAATAATTTTGACATAAATTAATATATAAATATTTGAATTTATTGATAAATAGTTTATCATTTGGTTTATCCTTTTTCATCAAATAGTTTATCACACACACACACATATATATGGGAGAGAGAGAGAGAGGAATAGAGACCGATAGAGAAACCACGTGATTGTTTCAAACCGGTGTAAACTCGTTAATGGCTTAAATTAAGACAAATAATAGTACTTTTCATTATTATTATTTTTTTATTTATCATATTGATAGACATACTGATAGACATAATATCAAAAATGTGTTTTTAGAACGGTGCAAGGTCTGAAACTTGTAGTTCGAATTCCTTAAAGATTACAATACTCCCTCTAAACATTGTCTACACAAAAATAAAAAAGGGTTCTATATAATAGATATTAGTCTCACATTTCATTTCAGAATGACACTTGTAATATGTAATTTCAAAGCCAAATTTGTTATACTAAAAAAATTATTGTTAAAATCTAAAATATATCCGTCATTTAATAAAGACAGACCCCTCACAGAGAAAATCCCTTGTTTAGAATCCCTGCCCGAGGGAAAATCTTCAAGCCAGATTCTTATTTTTTTATTTATGGTTTTATTTATGATACTATTTTTATTCCTTTTTTCTTTTATTAATTTTGTATTTATAACTAATTAGATTAGTTGTCAGATCATCTGTGTGTTTATTAGTTGCTGCATTAGCGCTCTCTTAATACAATGATGTTTTTTTCGTATGATTCAAAAATATTTTTTAAGATTCTTTCTAAATAGCTTTTTATTAGAATTTCATAACGCTTATAACTATTATTATTATTTTTTTATTTAATAAAGACATTTAAATATTTATGATAGATGAATACAGTAAGATGATGAGTGATTATTTCTTCGATATGTCGTTATCGATTCTTTTTAAAAATTCAATAAATGCATTAAAATTTTGTTTAGTTTTTACTATTCGTCCTGCATTGTCACTACTCTACTGTCATGATGATTGAAGTCTCATTTTATCGTAAAATAGTTGTCCAAAGAAGATAAATGTCATCAGATTCATAATACGCCTTTCTAGATAGTTTTCATTTTGTTCGCCGAATTTCTTTTTTTAAAACATAAAAGTAGGCAAAAAAATTGCATGTTGCGTCGCCTAAATCAGATATAAGTATTTTATCTTCTTCACGGTTTCTTATTGTATCAGAAAGGCATTAGATATTGAAACTATTTGGTTATCATTTCATTTTTTAAGCAAAATTCACTCAAATAATAATTTTAAAAAATTTTCCTTACCCTTTATAAAAAAAAAAAATTGCTTAAAGTAATGCTTAGTGAATTATTTCTTTCGTTCTTAACTTCCAGAACTCATAAAGTGTTAACACAACTGCATGTAGCGCCATCTATAGACTCAATTAATAAGTTATATTTTAAGATAATTAAAAAAATAATAATAAATACGGTGGTGCTGCCATCTGACGAAATAAAATTAAACTAAAAATTAATTTCATCATTTCATCCAATGAATCATTTAATCTGTGCAAAAACAAGCCGAGAACTTTATAACTTATGTAAGATAGCACTTTAGCATTACATTTTAAAGTCTATATTTCACCATATTTTTTTTTTCCATTTAAGCATTATGCTGGAATATGTTGCTTATATAGACTTATGTAAATTTATCTAAATCTATCAGTACTATTCTAAAAATAAAAGAAATAACTAAAAATGACTTTATTTAGAAATTTCAAATTTTAATATAATCAATATCTTAATGAATTTTAATGGGAAAAAAGCAGATTGAAAATTAAATTAGACAAAGATTATTTTCATTCTTCATAATCCCTCCATCCTCAAAGGATTATTTAAAAAACATAAAAATCCGAAGCTGTTTCGTTAACTATCATATTATTTACGTATTCCTGGGTGATGAAATATATTGATGCCGCAAGAAAACAGCATACGGATAGTTTTGTGTGTGTATGTTTAAATTGTGTTTTTCTACAACTTTTTTGAATTTGAACTCACTGAAAGATTTAACTGGAAAATTTTTCACAAAATAGATATAATATTTTAAAAAGATTTTTTAAAAAAACTTTTCATACACGAAGAAAGACTATGGGTTCATCAAAAAATTAAATTGTGAGGTTTTGATAAAGCCCTACATTTTGAATCTCAATCGGAAAACTTTATGTTTGCTGTTTAGTTTGTCTTTGAGAATTATAGCTTGAAAATTTAACAAGTTGAAAGAATGAAAGATTTTTTTTCTCCCTAAACTGACACCACAATTGTGTTTAAATCTACAACTGCATCTGTCAGCTTTTGGATAAAATTAATCTAGATTAAGTCTTCATGTTTGTTCGACAATATTCAATTGAAAACTATGAGTGAAAGTGCTGTTATGTATATAGTTAAAATTTCTAAATGATCTATATCGCCGTTTTTAAATATGTGTTAAAATTTGACTCAAACCTAAAACATCTTCTTACCATTTTTATAAAAATGTATATATTTGAAGACATAATTGAAAATGCACATACATACATATACACCACAGACTAGATTGATGAATTTAATATTTGATTTTTACAACCGAACGGTAAAACCATGTGGAAGTTTATACTGAATCCATATATGCAGATTACCTTCTTGTATGTCCATAGATATATGGATATTGTAACTCAAAAAAGGTAAGAAGAAATAAAACTGCAACAGCTGATCAATGGATGTCAATGCAATGACAAATTTGAAGATAATTTGTCAACGAAAGACATGAATGTTCTTGAATATTTTCCAGTCTTGGTGATAAATCCGTTAAAATTCGAGCTCCAGCATCTATCTATTCATGAACCTTCAACGCTCTGTCAAAGGCGTTATAATAGCAGTGGTACACACAATAGAAGAGTCAATTCAATTAAAAGAATAGCAAAACGAAATGTCTTTGAGGTATGGGTCTCAGATAAATTTTTTCTGGGCGCTCTGTTCTTTTGCGGTTGTTTGATAACGATTTGCTGGTCATTTGCTGTTATTGTTAATCGCTTAATCGTTTGTGTACGTTTCGGCTGCGTTTATATTGTCTGTGCTTTGTGTTTCCTAGTAGACTAAAGTGCCTTTTATTATCATCGTGTTTGTTATATTTTTCACCATAAAGCAACTGGAAAGATTCTTCTGTAACAAGATTCGATTCCCTTCTCTTTCATATATTTAAGTTAAAAAATTTTCAGATTATAAGGGTTGAAAAACGGTTGAGAAAATTACTAATCTGCTATTTTCTAGTCACCTTTCATTACGAAGTTGAATAATTTTGAGTGATTCATTTTATTTTTCACATATTTCATTTTTAAACAGTAAACGCATTTTTGACTTTCAGTATTCATACAAAAAATGGACAAAATTTTAAAATTTTCAATACTTTTTGTGTCGTTATTACACACACACAAAAAAAAGGTTTAGGAGAAAAAATCGTTGGAAATGAAAGAAACAAGACCAACCGAAATATTTTATTCATCACATTTGAAAAAGTAATATAATCAATATTAAAATCCAAAATGTATATTCAGACATAAAATCAAATAATATCTAATATTTTAAAATCATCTGAGCACTTAGAAATGTTTATAGATCCCTTGTACCACATTTACCATCATATGCCAATACTTCATTTAAATCGAAAATGTGAGATCTTTTACTTAATTTGAGTGAAAAGATGATTGAAACCTAGAAAAAGAAAGATTTTTGATATTAAGAATGAAACAAACGAAAATAGTAAATTAATAGTAATAGTAAATTAATTCATCAGGCTGGAATGAATTGCCAATAAAAGTGCAATAT
>JAPMOQ010055686.1:5255251-5285702 GCA_026543055.1 Argiope trifasciata
GATCAAACGGTATGGTTGAGCATTAATGCATACAAACACTAAATTATTCATTTTTATTAATAGTAGTAATTAGTAGAAACTATTAATGTTTGTTGAACCACGAAGATATTCGATGTAAGTTTGATTTTGTCGTGCGTAGGCATGAAAAGATGAATTCTCATACTTGTGTAAAATGACCAACATTTGCGAATTTTCCATCATAACTGGTAATCCAATCTTTTTTAAAATCTTTCACTTCATCGTAGAGACCTTGGATTATATTTTCCCACTCAGGTTTGAATAATTTCTTTCTTTCCTTTTTTGAACACTCTTTGCTAGGACACGGCGATGTATTTCGAGCAAGATTTTGTCCAACTCTGAAATTTTCTGTAAAAAGAACGAAAGAATCATAATGAATAAAAATCTAACTTATTATTAAAAATTCAAATCTTAAGATAAAACAAAAATCACTGTAAAATAGCTAGACTGGTTTACTTTTATAATTTTACTTTGAATTTCAAGCAGGTTGGTCGCTGAGTGCTTAATTTGTTTGGTTAAATCATAAGAATGAGATTTAATTACTTATAAAACTACCTATACATTTATTTTCTTCCCTATCGTAATACAGAATATAAATGAGTTCTTCAGAAAATGATACAGTATTAAATTCTGGTAATAAATTCTAGAAAACTAAAAAATATTTGATGGTAATGGCATAAAGATCCACTTTGGTTAAAATCCACCATAAACTTAAAAGCTAGCAATAACATAAAAAATAATTTGTATCTAAAAGGTAATTAAAAAATTGCAGTAGGTGTTCGGAGCCTTGTAACCTGTTATGTACAGGGCAAAATCTAACAAAATTTTGCTGATCTACACATTAAAGTATGAGGTTTCGATTCATCAAGGGAAAAAATTAATACTAAAAGCACCGATAAGGGAAATCCCAGTGCTTCGAGCGCATAATGGTGGAAAAAGAATACGTAACTGCCAATGGGAACAATAAATAGCAACATACCAAATACCAATGAAAAGCATTTATCATAGCAAGTTGCAAATTTGACTCAAGTTGACCACCAACTTTATGTTCCAATAATTGCATGCGGTACACAAGGTATTCGAAGGAGATTCGCAGCATATCGGCATTTTTTTGTTTGCCTTATCACACGGTGAAATTTTTCCAGCACTTTTCCGTTTCTACCCTCAAAACCCCTGCCAAGCAAGTTTCATAATCGACAACTTTTTCGAACAAGTTCGAAAATGTTATCTGAAATATTGTCCGCAAACGAAATTCAACCAATCATGTGAAACTTTGAAGTGACGTCACTTTCCTTGTCGTTTGCTGATGGAAAGTGCCGAAGATATTTTGCAGGGTGATAAGACCTTAACGTTATTTTATCCTTCAAAGTAGGAATGTCAGGAACATGTCCTTGATACACAACGCCTTTCAACTGAGCCAGAGCACTCCCTCCCTCCTCGCACACAATCAGAAATTGCGAAGATTCAGATCAGTGTCATCAGTAAATGGGTTTATCATACAAGGATAAAATTTCCGGATCTTACACAATATCTTCTGCACCGTCGAGAATTGGATATCTGTTTGTCGTGGTATTGAACATGCACTACTAGTATCATGCTTATTAGCTATCGACTGATCCATAACAACAATTGGAGCCATCTCAACTTGTTCCTGCTTGGTAACTTGAATTCTCGCCAAACCAAGAATTCTTGTTGTTTCAAATCTGTCAACCATTCTTCATCAATCATTTACAGTCATCAATCTTCTATGTAACTGTTTTAACCGCCGGCATTCACGAAGAAAAGCTCTGGCATTTTACCTGGCTGATAAAACAGCTTGATTAATTAGGCGCATTTAAGTAAGGACAATGCAGAATGACTTAAATTTCCTCAATCCTTCCTTTCATTTGTGATGCCATGTGACAAAATACCCATATAATTAAATTACATAACAAAGTTTTCGATAGCAATGCCTTAACTTTCTCTATTGGTGTTTTTTGGTACTAATTTTTTTCTCTTGATAAATCGAAATTGCATACTTTAATGTTATGATGACCAAATTTTGTTATATTTCGACCAGTACATAACACACTTCAGGACTCCGAACACCCCTTGTTATGTCTTCATCATCTTGAATATAATTGCATTTAGAATAAATCTTTCAAAAATGCTATAAAAGTATTTACATTTTTAATTTTTTTGTAAAAACAAATTGAAAGACACAAGTGAATCTCCAGAAGCTTATACATGAAAGAACGCTTACAAGAATAATTTGCAGAAATTAGTGATAAGCGTACTTATACCTCAAAATATTATAAAACAACAGCACAGCTTGTGAACTCACTCCACATTTAGCACTCCAACGAAAGGATTCACAAGACCTGCATGAGCACCTCCACCTATATAATCTTGTGGCAAGGTGTCGATTTTTTTTACTTGTATCTAAGTATCTTGATTCCTAGGAAGATCATCATTCCATCATTTTTATCTGCAATTTCACCAAATTAACCCCAAATTGCCAAATGTTTGTCAACTTTGTCGCTAAGATCGGAGTTATTGGCCTTCAGCGTTTCTTAATAATACTTGTAAATTTCTTTTCCTGACTTTGAAACTAATTATGTATTATTGCTATTATGTATTAATACTAATTACTAATTGTTACTAATTAGTAATATTAATAGTTTGAAACACTACTCTTTTGCAAGATAAAATAATTATTTTTCATACCATATTTATTTCATTCAATAAAATTACGTTAAACTGCAATATTTTTTATTTTTTACATTTTTATCTTTTCTATTTGAAAGTTTTCTTCAAAATCAATAATATTTACAGAAAATATAATGTCCAATTTATTCAAAATCGAGCGATTATTTTCTGAAAAACCTTATAAATTTGCAACTGTTTACTTACCAACCGTACGACACTCTGAGCAATCGTGTTGGTAATCGCAGTTATCTGCCCATTTCTGTGCAACAGCTGAGAGTTCGTCGTCCCAAACCTATAAAAAAAATAGGTTTTCTTATATTTATTTTTATTAAAAAGATAATATATATAACAAATTAGAATACAATAATATATGCATAAAAATTTTAATTATTTTACAGAATGAAACAATTATTGAATACTATTTTTAAAGTTTATATATAATGTTGTGTCATGTGCTTTTTTTACATTTGTGAAAATAAAGACATCTTTGATTAAAAGAAATATAAAGTAAAAAGTCATAAAATCAAATTTTAAAAAAATAAGCTTATACAATTTGAAACTGAATTGCAATAGAGTTCGGACTTCAAATAGTACAAACATATCACCGAACTCATTACGTTATGTTATGTGCAATAGCACGACTAATACGAAAACTGAATTTCAGAACTTTACTGTTCATTGAGGAGAGGGGTTGAATTTTCTGGAAATTTCTTTTTGCCTCGATAACTGATTTTTACCAAACGTAGAAAGTGCATTCCTTAAGAAGGTTTTTGACGCTTAACGTAGCTACCAAGTCACTAGAAAAGAGGCCAAATCAAAAATAACCGTGTCAATAAATTCTACACATTAAATACTATCAAACTATCACTAATAAATTAATTATAATAGAATTTCCTTTCTTTCCGTATTAGAATGAGATTACAAATAATAAAAATATGATTCTTAGCCGGAGGTCTGAAAAAGTGGAAGAAAACGATTCACCTTTTACAATCCACTCTAAATATTTTCATATTCAAAATACTAATCCATATTTTGCGACAAATTCAATTTTTAATTTTTAGTATACCAAGTGGAAACACATACACATCGGAAAACTGTAGTAATCATTGGGAAATTCAAAATTGAGAGTTTGACTAATATCCTCAGCAGGCTTTTCGGAGTCCAAAAAATGTATGTTTAGAATTACGCATGTTTGTAGCATGGTATAAATAGATTTTATATTTTCTGACTTCCCCCACAGCTTTTACATAGAATTTTGAATAAATGCAAATATTTGTTTTTCAAAATATATTTTACCTTGATGCTCAAGAAAACTAATAGAAACGGAATTCTAGTAATAAGAAGAATAACTAAGAACATTTGTTTTTAGTATTAATCCTCAATTCTCATATTTATTCTTTTTTTCGAATTTCACTTGAATTCAACAAATTTATTTGATTGATCACATTCTTAATGAAATTAGATTGATATTTTTGCTGTGTGGTAACTAATGACATGTGGTTCGAACCATAAGTCCATCTTGAAATTTAAATTGTATGCAGAATATAAATTTCAAGAACAGTTTTGACTGCTTTAACTCCTCAATTAAATGCAAAAAAAGTGTCAAAATTACTCAATTTTTTGTCTTGAAATTCTATTTTAATTACCTGAAAATACAAAGAAATCAATAAAATTAAAACACTGGAAACATTATGTTGTTTATTTCACTTCCAGATAAAATGAAGCATTTTGCTAAATTGTTTTATTTCTACTTGCAGCTTAAATAAAGAAACTATTATGCAAACAAATGAGGTAAATGTCACAAGTGCCAAAAGTGAAGACAGTGAGAAATAGAAATCGTTTACTAAACAATTTACAGGAGCTTGAAAATGAACGACATCATTACACGATTTGTTGAATTGCGCTAAAGACAACTTATTCGTTAAGACATAACTCATTTTACATTGCAACGTGAAAAAGTGCTTGCATTCTCTGTCTCTCTCTTTATTTTCTTGTATACATAGGGTAGAGAAAATATACTAATTGCCAAAAAATTTGAATACGAGATTTCAATGAATCTACAGGCTTTAAACCTCACTGGAAACACATTTTTGAAAATGTCCGACTGTCAGCCTGTGAATAAAATAACTCAAAATAGCTTTGAACTGGATGGTTGAAATTTGCATATGGTTCTTGCATCAAATTTGCAGATTTCTATCAAATTTAGAATGGATATGTTAACACGATAATTACAAAACGAAAGATAAATAGATAAAATTCTGTACAGGGATTTAACAGATTAAATACCTGACAGATTTTGAGTTAAATACAGCTACAGGTTGACTGTCCATAATTCTACTTTTAGAAACATGTAAACACGATAACTCAAAGAGCAATGACTTAAATATATCAAATTTGGTATGGTATTTTGTGACTACTGGAGTAGTTTTGTAACAACATTTTTGTTTCAATCGGTAAGGATAAACTTATCTCAAAAATAAATTCTATTTTTAGCTACTGTTAATGAATGCCAGGTATTAATTTCCAAATAACTCGCCAAGGATGACATGATAGATTCCGTAAAAATGATATATTCAATCCCAAAATTAATATTTCGCAATAAGTTTGTTTGCCAATGCCATGGAAGGCGTTTTCTGCATAATAAGTTCATTAAAGAGTGTGAGAAAACGTTTTGGAGTGAACATTCCCATTAGTTTGAAGTTTATATTATCTGTCACTTTTAATTTGCATTTTATTCCTCAATCCAAATTCTTGTATCATTGACTTTAGGTTATATAAGTTAAATTTTTATTTGATTTTGAGTAAAAAAAATGATAAAGAACTCAAATTCTAATAAAGATTGAGCTTTTTTTGATATAGTTTCATCATGTTGATTAATCTCACCATTTGAAGCATATCAGCTGCTGCAGGAAGAGTACCGCTTTTAGATCTGTTTTCTTTTGCCATCGCAATATCATTTCTGAATTTATTGTGAAATTTTACGATGACATTTTTATCCTTCTTTCTGATGCCAGAATATTGTTTATCACATGTTGAATTTGATTTGAGGCAGAACGTATGCTTCGTACTAAATCTTCGATACGCAGAAGGGCATTTCGGGGACGTCTCGCTCATGGCCAAATTAAATAAGGCGAGAAGAAGTATCAATCTCATTAGAACATGCATCTGTAAAAAAAAAAAAAAGATTAATAAGATCGGAAGCATTAAAAATCAGTTTATTTCAAAAATATTCTTGAAGACATTGCATCTCTTTAAAAGGAAAATATAGTGAAGAATTTTAAAGTTTAACATGCATGAACAACATTCATGAGCAATAAATATTTGATTCTTAGATGAAAATTTGAGTGATCAATATACTATCTTAAACAAAGAAGAAAAAATCACGCCTTATGCAAATTTCATCGAACTAGTAATAAACAGAATTGCCTGAAAATAACAGATTTAATGAAAAAATGATGAATATATTAATTAGTTTTAGAAGAGATATTTGATTCTATCATGATCAAAAGTACCTAACGATATGTCGAATATTATTTACTATTTGAGGTTATGTGTATAATTTTAGAGAAGGAAATAAACAATTTCGGAATTTAATATGCATATAGATTATTATTTATTTCTAAAATGAACATTTAACGTTACTTTTTCAGAAAGTATTTTTTATGATGTATTAAAGTCTTTTTAAGTATTTTTTCAGATGTAAATCTATCAAATTAAGAAAAAAAAGACACTAATATATATATATATATATATATATATATATAATCATAAAATTATTAAAACAATTAAAACCCATTTCTTGGTCAACAAAAATTCAAACGAAACCAACTAAGTCAAAATCGAAATTAGAACTATAATCAGAATTACTCGCTAAAAGTTCACAAAATGAAAGGTGAATGTAAAAGAACCAATCAATGAAACAAATCCAAAATACTGTAATTAAAGAGTTATTTAAACGAAACAGAAACAGTACTAACCACGGAAACGAAACCAAAACAGGAATTGAAACTAAAATTCATTACTGATTCAAACAAGTTTAAGAATTAAAAAAGTTTTAAATCATTGTATTTGGAGAGCGCAAATGCAGCTACAACTAAAATACAAATGAATCTAAATTAACATTTAAAAACATTTAAAAAACATTTTTGCTTTGTTTTTGTCTTTTGCTGTTTAAATTGGTATGTCTCTTGCCGTAATTTTCGGGGGATTTTCCGGTCACGAGGTGTCAATAATTTTGACCATTGTCCACCAATGTCTCATAGAAAAAATCCCTTTTATGGAATCCTTGCTTGGAAGAGGCCCTTGACGAAGTTTTCAGGCCGGATTCTTTTTCTATTGATTATTGTTTTGATTCGGTTGTGTTACTTTTTGCTTAGCATATTTTGTTAATTTATATATATATATATATTTCAATCTTTATTTGAAATATTTTAAGTTAATTATATTTAATGAATTAATTAATATCTGAAAAAAATTGTATAAACATCAATAATCATACAAGAATAAAAAGTATTTTATTAACGATTGAAAATTTGAACAGGATACATATATGTATATACAAACGTATATATGTATATCCTGTTAAAAAGTGAGAACATTGAGGGCATTACTATACAGCGCAAGAAAAGGAAAAGTCTCCTTTTAAAAATAAGAAATAAAAAATGTTTGTTTGCATGGGGCAGATGTTCCATGCATTCCACTCGGCAGCTGAAATCTATAAACTTACAAACATATAATATTAAAATATATTAAAAATATGTATGCATAAAAAACCGGCTAGATTAAATTTGGATTTATTTCGCTTGATACGCTGCCTCGACGAGCTCTGTCCAGTACCAATTTGCTAGTCCAATTTGCTAATATGCTCCAGGATAATCATGTCGCTCGCCAAAAGCGGTTACTTAAACTCATTCTGCACATAGTTGTAGATCAAATCTTTAACTACAAAATTTTTCGCCTCGTAATCATGGATTCAGTCAAGTTACTATTAATATAGCCTCAGTTTTGGCAATATATGTAGTATTTTGAGTGCTGAATAAACGCATACGGGGAAATAAAGGCAAATCTATTTTGAATAGATGCGTCTTAAGTAAGAAATAGAAGGTATGTTTGGGAACATAAAAGAATGTCCCTTTACCAACTCATCTTGTTTTTAGAATTACCTTCATTTTCAGTGATAGGTTTTTCATTATACTGTTTTCTTTTTCTCAAAAAGTAGCCAAGATGAAGACTATTTTTTTTTTCAAGTGTGTTTTGATTCCTGCTTTACATTTAGAACTTGTTCCCACCTTGTAAATTGATCAACTTATGCTTCCCTTACGAACATTTATTTCTCGCCATGGACTTCGCTCGACATATTCTCTGATAACGCTAAAACATTCGAGTGCTATGGAGATTGAGTTGAAAAAAAATCTTGATATGCCTACCAAATTTGTCCTTAAAAATTTTTTTTCATGGAATTCAATGGAATTATTTTGTAGAAAATGGAGAAAATCGAAGTGCATTTGGAGTAAAGTATTTTTGATTCCTCAAAACTTGTTTAAGAAAGACAGTTTGGGTGAAACAGAAACTGCTTTCATAGAAACGGTTATAAAATTATTTGTGCGCATTTAGTCAAACAAATTGTTACAATATGTAGTATAATTTTGTAATGTTTATTAACATAGATTCAGTGAGTATTTTAATTGGGTTGAGAAAAATTTGTAAGTAAATAGTGTTAAAAAATATGAAAAAGAGGGCACTACTAAGTTGAAAAATAAGTTCTTTTTAAGAAATTTTAAAAAAAGTGTTCTTGAACAGGAAAAATAATCCATACACTTAACTCATGAATTGTAATGTGTCAAGAGATTAGCCAGACTAGTTTGTGAACTTTGTGAGGAAAACTATCGCCAACCCTGACACTACTGACAAGAACCAAATTTTGATTGAAATAATGAAATAATTAAAACAGTTATTTTTATTTGAAATTTTTTGTGATGGTTGAAACATTAATTGCTCATTCTCAAAAATATAACTATATAATTCATTTTTTTAACAATTCTTTTGCGGTCTCGATAAATTTTTATTTGAACTCATTGTGTAAAAAAAAATGAAGTTCTGGATAAATTCAGAACATATACATTGCAAAAATTTCTACATGAAGTCTTGCAAGCTATCTTTTAAAAATATTTTATATTCGAACATAAGCTTTCTTTTCAGTTCAGTTCAAAACGTTTTAAAATTACAGTTAAGAATCTAGATGGTAAAATTCTCACAGAAAATGTTAAAAAAAATAGCTGGAATTATAGATGCATTTTTAGAATTTTTCCAATATTTTACAAATCATCTGTCAAGGAAGCCAATTATATTTTTATTTTCTAATTATTAGTATTGTAATATTCAATTTTTTGTTTTATTTTACTGTCACTTCAAATAAAAAAGAAACTAATCTTAGATTTGTAGACTCCGATACATTAATAAGTAACGATATATACTACTAATAAAAATGAATGGTTATGAGTACGAATGTGCTTTTTCCACTCTAAAGACGAAACCGTCTGAATCTATAGCTACCAAGTATTGCAGATATATAAATTTGAATGTGGTTTCTGAAATTTAAATTAGTAAATAATTAACTTTAAGCAAAATTATAGTGTTTTCAGCAAAATTTCCGGTAAATATTATTTCATAAAAATTAATTTTACACCATCACAAAATGAAATTTTTTTTCCAAGGATACTAATTTAATAAATTTTAATGTAACAAATGTAATATTTTTTTTAAAAAACAATTTGAAAACTTTTACTTTTTTTTTGACAGTTAAAAAAATATTTCCGCTTTTTTTCTCCAATAGATTGCATTATTGCTCAGAAATTCAAACTATATATATTGTTTCATTAAATATTAAATCCTGTAATTTTCTTTCATTATTGAAAGCTAAGAAAATGAATTTTGTGTAATATCTATGTAATTTACAAGACCGATAATAATTGAATTTTTAGTAAAGCGAAAGTTAAGAGACATACATGGTTTTCAGAGATGTCAAATATTTATTACTTTATTTAAATCGAGTTCGGAATAAAATTGTGAGTGTAATAGGAAAATTTCGATAACAACAATTTCCTTTTTCTTTTGCAAATTATATAAGAAATTATGGATTACGGATTCAGGGTTGATTTTTTTAGAACTTGGCATTTTTGTCATATAAAATTACCAGACAAAAATACATGGTTCTTTTGTAAATATACACATACTTATTATCTTAAAGTAAATTGATTTAAGAAGTTATTTTCTTGTGAGATACAGATATTAATGGATTTGTTTGATTAGAAACAAGGAAGATGTGAATCTTGGATTTCTAAGGGATTTGTTTGGTTAGAGGTCAATGACTTCAATAAACAAACTTTCACTTCGAAAGCAATAGCAAAATCATCAACTTCGAGAAGACAAAATTTACTTATAAACAAATTGTTTGGTGGAGTTGTAGATTAAATGAATTTTAAGAATACAGTGTTAAAATATGCAAATATCAACACAATGCCTCTTTATTTATATGCTAAGAAAAAGATAATTAAATTATGTAACCCGCATTTGAGAAAGCAAATATTGTACCTTATGCAAATATCATACCTTATAATAGAAGTAAAAAGAATAATGTACTTACAAATATGTTTATTTGATGGAAAGAATTCAATACTCTTCCTTTTGGTTTAATGAAATGTCAATACTTCTTTTTATAAATCAAACATTATCAACAAAATTTCAACTCACTTAAACAAAGAAAAATATTACGTAAGGTATTACAGGAAGGATAAAATTGCGAGTGTCAATTCAATAATATCTTTTTTTAGATGTCTTTTATTTTAATATGTGATTATTTTTTAAATATTAATATGGATCTTTCTTTAAAAGCATTGTCAGAAATTTAATTAACTCTTTTTGTTTATTCTATCAGGTTATTGTAGAAACTATTTTGTCATTATCTTATACTAAAAGTATTGTGTTTACATTTCGCAAACAATTATATTTCTTCATGACAATGAATATTAAAGCAATGAGGAAATACTTTTTGTCAATTATAGTTGATTTTTAAATAAACAACTTCGAAATTACTAAATATTTGGAAATTTTGAATTAATTTAGTTAGCAGATAGATATTAGATAAAATAATGATACTTGTTCTAATAGTACTTCGATCTGGCATATTTTTAGAAATCTTTTATCGGCCAAGGTTATTTTAGAGTTTTTAGATACCATCTGAAGTAAAATTCTTTCTTAACGCAATAATGTGAAAAATAATCTTCTTCCCTGGGGAGATCCAGGAAAATTAGACCACCACTTTGGTTCCATTGGAATGAAAATATCCTACTGCCAGCTTGGTTGCAGCAATTTTTTTAATTAAAACGTACATCGTTTTGATAAAAAGATTGCTAGGGAATAGAATTTATAAACTTCTTTTCTGTGAATATTTTGCAGCCTTATCATGTTCTAACCTACTAAGTCTTGATGATCAATAGATCATGCTGTGCTGAATATTTTTTTCAAGATTATTAGTCTGATTCCATTAGAACATAAAGTTTAAAAAAGTTCCAAAAGCTAGCTTGATTGAAACGAGTAATTCTTTATTAAAACCATACATCTGTCAGATAAAAATCAGTACCAGAGGAATGAATCTACTGACTTTTTTTCCTGATCACTATTTTACAACCATACCGTGTTGTAACTTCTTGAGTTTTGATGAACAATACATCATGCAGTGCTGAATATATTTTATAAGATTATTATTTCATTTATATGTTTAATATTTAAGACTTTCATTAATGCATTTGGCGCAATTGTGCCAATGCGTAGGTTGAGTTCCGCCAAGGATCGAACTCATGACCTTTCGATTTGCAGCCGAGTAACTTATCCACTATACAAAAGTGGCCACCGACGTTTAGTGGCAGTTACTGGCTTATTAAGATGTCACCACATGCAGTATTTAATTTGCTTTAATATAAGATGCAATATAAGAATTATGTTAGTCGACGTTGAAAGTTAACCCAGGTTGGTGGATTGGATTGGATTGGATTTTGGATTTATAGGCGCAAGGGCCAGAACTGACTATACTGCGCCAGACACACGGTCAGAATGAAAAACCCATGTCTACATATAAACATCTGTCAAATTAAAGGCTAATAAAATTACTAGGCAATGTCTCTTAAAATTTAGCGATATTTGAAAAAACGGTAACAAGATGAAGCATTAAATAAGATGATATAAGCTAACGGCTTTTAAAAATTTAAAAAAGATTTTTGTGAGGATGTTCTCCCACAAGCATCTGCATGTCCGCAGTTGAAACATTAAAAAATCGTAAACGATGGTGAGTAAAATCTGGGCATTCAATTAAAATGTGAATAATTGTTAAAATCATTTGGCACCCAGGTTGGGGGAGCATCTCGAAAAGAGGATGAGCTGCTTCCGACATGGTGGTTGGATCTCGCCAATCTGGTAGGTAAACAAAAGGCAGGGGATCTGGCTTCTCCCCTCAGACGACGGGAGATCATAGGTAATGATCGTTACCCAACGTAGGGTAGGGTTTTACTATGATCGGTAATGCTCCCTAGGATTAAGTTTCCGTCAGTGTTGCTGTCACGACGATCTGGTCATTCAGGTTTTTCCTTGTGTCTTCGGGGGTTGGGTTGAGTAGTCAGTCTATGATTATTGTCGAAAGTTCCGAAATTTTCGTCATTTCATAAGTGTTGGAGTTTGAGGGCATAATAATATAGGAATGCATCGATGATCACTGCGAATGCTGTTAATTAAATTGAAGGATTACTTATAAAGTAAACTTTGAAGAAATGAAACTTATCAGTTGAAAAATTATTGGTGCGGTTACAATCTGAATGTGCCTTAACTAATATTGGACGTGTTGATGCAAAAAATTGACTACCCTACTTTATTTTTATAAAAATTTATTTGCAAAGGTTTGGGGAGAAGCAGAAAATGTTATTTTTGAACAACGAACACAGGGACTGCTTAAAAAGAAGTCAAAATAGAGATTATAATGAAGCTTGTGTTTTAAATTAGTTAATTTATTTTGATTTTACTTTATTTGTAAAAAATATATATTGGATTACATGACTGTATGAGCATGTTTTTTCTATGTAGATGGAAGTTTGCCTCAAAGGCTTTAGTCTCTTTGTAGACCTCTCCAGGCAGATTTTTGGAAATAATAAGACTTGGCATCCTGTAGCAGCAGGAAAATCATAGACAACTGAAAACTGCGATGCGTTTATTATGTCTTGTTGTAATGGAAAATATTGATCTACTATAGCCATGGGAATTCATACTCTCGCTTAGATTTTTCTTTATACGGAGAAAATGTATTCTGATCTTCTTTATCTTCCCGCTGATATGGTGCGGAAGCTTAGAGAGGGATGCCATTTCAGGTATCGTCCTCGTCGTTTGACAACGGTTCAAAATTAAAAGATATGTCGCAAGATAGCCCTAGTGTGGCTTCAAAACGGGACGTTAATATAAATAAACTAATCTGGCCCTATTTCTATATGAGGAATGGCTTTTATGCATTCGTTTTTTGAGGAATAAAGATGCATGCAAACATTCCGATAGGACTTTATTTTTCATATTAATCTAGTAATCTATCATACATCTAGTTACCTTACTTCAGAAGGGTACATGGAATGAAAAAAATTGGTCCTAAACTAAATACATTAAAAAAGATGCATTTTTTTGTCATAGTATGCATATTTCATCACGGTAATTTTCTTTTTGTCTTTACAAATTTATGTTCATTAATCAGATATAGTTTTAAAATAAGATGGCGGTTCCATTTTGAATTGTTTGCACCTTTGTAAAAAAGAAGAAAAGAAATTTTTGAAGAAGTGGTTTAAGAGTTTGGCCACTGGATCTTCGCTTACTTATCAAGAATTATACTCAAATGAATTATCTAAACCCAATGCCGGCTTCCTGGCTTAGGGGTAGTGTGTCTTTCCCGTGATCTGGGAGTCCGGGGCTCGAGTCCCGGTTCGGGCATGATTGTTCTGTGTTCTATCTGTGAGGTGTATGAATGAGCCCCCCTGTAAAAAGGAATTGCGCAAGCGAATGTGTGTGTCACCTTCATTTGAGCTAGAAGTCTAAATTCTGTCTTCTGGGTGTTCAGGGGTCTTTACCCTCAGAAGCTACTGCACCCCCTTTCCGTGGAAGCACGGACACGACATCATCATCATCTAAACTCAATTTAATAATGATGCATTCCACCTGCGCAACAATGGTACACAGGAATAAATCCTAGCATTATGATGGAAATAAAACGAGACGGTCGCTCCCAGACTGCTTTGGCTAGACCAAATAGTTGCCACCTTTGAAAGTGGCAGAAAAATCTATCCCACTTGTAAAAAATGCTAGGACCATCCAGCTTCACCGGATCACATTCTGGGTTGCATTGAGCTTTCTAAAGGAGATTCAACATCCGATCTCCTTATTATTATAGATTCTTTGGCTGTCAACTATCTACTGGAACTGATCGGACATACGTCATATATTTTGAGGATAAGCGACAAAAACAAAAGGAAATCAGATTACAGAATACTTTTAAAGCCGTTATCTCTATTCTCTTCAATCAATTGATCAAGAAATTCTATTCACAAATTGCCGTGAAGGATTTTGGAGGTTGTACACGCTCTCGGTTCTCTACTCAGTATCACTCTGAGTAGAGAACTTAATAGCAGTTTGAATAACGCCCCATACACATTCTTCACTACCAAAGGAAGCTGTGAAAAAAAAAAAGGAAATAAAGTTTGGGCTAGTTGAAAAAAAGCTGTAACTCCTTTGAAAATATTCTGACTATTCTAACTTCTGAAAACTGACTATTCCTTCAACATAATATCCTCCAGCAAAATTTAGGACTAGAAGTTAATTAAATGAAACAAAAATTGGGATAGAAATTCAAAAGCAAAGAAGAAAACAAGTGAATAATTGTTTTCGTGAATCACATTTCAAGTATAAAATGAAGGGGGGAGGAACTATTCTTGAAAAATTGTGATAGTAAGAAAATCTACTTCTGCAACTCAGAAGCAAGTCAAAGAAAAAAGAAAAGTGCCTCATACCTTCGTCAAACAAAATTATGTGCTAGTTATTAAAAAAAAATTTAAAAATTCAAACATCATGTTAAATCACTTCTCTAGGAATAGTGCATAGGAAAGAACTCCGATAAAAACTCTCTTTCTATTATTTGCTTACCGCCCATTTATTAATCCTTCAAAATAGAAAGATATGATTCTAAGAAAATAATAGTAATCATTTCATTATCGTATTGACGTCAGAAAAAGGGATGTGATGGAAACAAAATTAACAACAGCCATCCAAACAACCAAACATCCTTTTCTATATTATATTACATATTGCCAAATGAGAAACACTTTGGCGGAACTACAACAAATTAATGTTCGAAGTAAAGCATTAAATGATTTCTTTTGAAAGCAAAAGACATTTTGTCATCTCTTCTTATCTTAAGGCCGTTGCTGTCATGTGGTAAGTTTCGGTTTGAAGCCGGCGGACTTCAGGTTCGAAACCCTATTCCACCGAAAAGACGTCGTGTAAGCGGGTCTGGTACACTCTAAATCCATCGGAGTTAAATGTCCTCCACCCTGGTGTGGTGTGGAAATTTAAAAAAGGGGTGCCAGCTCAGGTGTCGTCTTCGTTATCTGATCGTGGTTTAAAAGTATGAGATCGTTCTCAATGTTGCTCTCGTGTTGCTTTAAAACGGGATATTAACATAACTAAATTAAACACTTCTTCTCTTAAGATGATAGCATTCGTCAATTGAGAAAAACTATCTTTGAAATACTGATTAATTCTTTATTTTTGATGGAGATAATGTGATGGCAACTACAAAACAAAAAAAAATCATTGATCTGATGCTGTTTGTTATTTGAGTGTTGTAAACGAGATATTTCACTGTTTTCTAAATGTTAAGAATGTGAAAAAACAGAGGAACAAATTCAAATCGAAATGTTTTATTCATTGCATTTTTATCTTTTATAATCGCTACAACAAGATGCACAAATATGAAACCAAAGAAAAAATAAATTATCTCAGGAGTTTCTACAAGAGATGGAAACCTTTCGAAGCCTTCATATATCTCTTGATCCACATTTATCATCATGAGCTAATATTTCTTTTAAATCGAAAATGTGAGGTTTTCCACCCTTCGGGACGGAGAAGATGATAGCAACCTGAAAAAAAGTTATTTGATTGAAAGTGTGAAAAAAAACTAGTAAATTAATCCATAGATTTAAAACATTAGGCTAGTTAAATGTGGATTTTGTCCAAAAAGTATCATTTTAATTTTAACAAATAAAAATGCCTTTTAAGTCTAATTTTATCAGTGTATCAAAAAAGTAGAAAATATTTTTTAAACCAAAAAGAGATTTAAAGAAATTAATTTAAAGGAAAGAAATTAAGGAAACTCAATAAATATTGAACAAATACTCGCAGTTAAGAGTTTTAATCAACTTTAAAAATAATTCGCTAACTCTTAATGAATGTTTAAGAGCTAAGAATCAGCATTAAAAATTCCTATAATATAGGATCTATCTAAAGGAATGTAGCATAAGCAGTTAAACGAATGATTAATATTCTGATATATTATAAATGATTAGTGATTTTGTATTTTAAATAAGAATTATTTTTAATGTCACATGGTAGTTTTGACATTCCGTTAATTAGCAAAATGTTTATCTTTTTTTTCAAATTTATTTATTTGGCAACTAGGATAATAATAATTTTAAATCCACCTACTTGTGGCTACCTCCGCTAAATGGCTCAATACAGTTTTCTAATTTACATTATCAGAACTGGTATTCGTATCACAGTTATTGCTTTAAAAATCTCTGAAGTTGCGAATACCATGAAATGATTCCATCTTTGGAATCAAATAATGAAAGTAGGTTATTGATTTTGGTCAAAAAACTACTAACCTCTCTCAAAAATTATGTCACGAGTTGCTACTGAATGATTCCAAAGATTATAGTGATGGATCAATTCATTTAACTTTCAACCGGAGAAATACAGCTATTATCCTAAGAACTACATATCGTTACGAACAAGCAATACACGTGCTACACCGAAGGACTATAAATGCTTTAATCTAGATAAGTATTGTATCAACTATAATTAAACATTGCTATTAATATGATTTCTGACATTGCACTTCCATTTTCTTATTCATTTTTGAAGCTCAAAATCGTGGCTTTTTTTCCCCACATAAGAAAAGGATGGCAAGTGAAAAATGTTATGTTAATAATTTTGTGATGAATTTTGGGATATAAAATATTTTTCTTTTGATTTTTGTAAAAGAGAGAGAGATTAAAATACATCCAAAGAAAATATATTTGTTGAAAGCCAACAATTCTTTTTTACTTAAAAAAAAAACATTTTTGAAATTCCGAAAAAAATAAAATCTCATGAAACATTAACTTTCTAGTTTAAACTCATCAAATGATGTGCTCTAAATTTTCTAAATAACTTGAGAAAGATATTATTCTATTCCAGAATTAAGAAATAAGCTGTAGTTTTCTGTAATTTATATATACTAGAATTTGCCGATAAAAGGACATTTTCATTTTTTTTTCATTTTTATGCATTGGAATAATAGTTAAATCTTTCGGATTGAACAGTCACTCTGTAGTTTAGAAACTGCAAATTAAGAAATTATTGCAATTAACTTGATTCAAAAATATGCACTAAATTTTAATTTTTTTCAGACTTTTTCTTAAAATATTATTCTAAAATAAAAACAGCATTTAAAGATATAAAATAGTCCAGGAAACCCTGGTTGGTAGGGCATTGGATTCGCATCCCTTGGTTTGGGAACTCGAACCCCCCCCGTGGTGTCGGAGGATGTATAAATCTGTCTTGGCTACAATGTCCTCTAAGTTAAAATAATGCCACTGGAGGTGCTGAATCAGAGGGATCGCTCTCTGATTCAGGTCTAAATTATGATCTTTGAATGGAAATGTATGAATGAAGTCCGCCCTGTAAAAAGGTTTATGACGCATAAGTAGCTCTACTATAAGAAAGGCTGCTCTTCTCGGCTTAAAACTGCATACTTCGTCATCGGGCTTGTCTGTGACAAGTGCCATAGGAAACAACAACAGATATAAAATAGCCTTAAAGCACAGATTGTGAAAACACCATTATTTACGTATGAAAATGAAATTCGTCTAAAAACAACAATTCAAATAATTTTGTAAAGAAAACTTTTCAGTAAGTCAATATATTTATTGAACTATCAATTATCTTAAGTAGCCTTAGTTTAATGAACATAATTGAAACACAATTCAAAATAGAGATTCAAAACAGATACTTTGTTACTTACTTTCGTGTTTGAATTCCAACCGAGGCTGATTTCGTAAGTAAGGAAATCTATCGATGTTTTAAGTTTCTTTGATATAATTTTATTAGAAGTAGTTACTTGTATATCAAAAGAAGCATCACTTTTATCCGTTTCTTCAGCTTTTGATGCACTCTTTCGGTAAATTATTTTTAAGCAGAATCCGCTTGTAGAAGGCTTGATTTCCTTTTCAAATGTTCTATTTGTTGTTTCTCCTCCTTTGAGTTCAATGGAATCATAACTACCTGTTGCACGAAAAAAATTGGTACGTATATACATTAACATATCTAATTTATATATCTTATAAATATCTTGAAGAGAAGTAATTTATATATCTTAAAGAAAACGTCATAAAATTTGGATTTTCAGAAGTTTTGGGTGTACCAAATGCAGCAAATGAGCTATCATAAGCTTTTGAGAATTAGTAAAGAAGTTTTTTTAGAATTTATAAGGGGGTGAAAAAAATGCCGTGAATCAAAGGGCAATTAACAATTTGGATTGCGATTATATCACATTTCAAATAGATCCTAGCATGATTTTAAATTTAGTCAACAAAGACAATTAGAGTGACAAGTATACATTTTATCACAAAAGCGGGATAATTCGAAATTCTGAAAGCTATTAGAAAAGACACAAAACGAAAAGAGAAGCTAGAATCCCACAGAAAATGTATGAACAGAAATATTACCAAATCAGCTAGAAGATGCACGATGACACAAAAGTGGCAAGTTAGAAATGGTTGAAATTTCTTTCCATTTTCATACTTTAATTATAATTTAATATAATCTAACCTTACTACAGCATTTCAAATCTTTTCCCATTCATAGTAAGGGAGCATTTTTTGGCGAATTTTTTCAATTTGAGCACCAACGGAGATACTTGAAACAAAATACACATCTACTACATCTGATTAGCAAACTGTTACATTTCCATCGTATACACGCTGAACTATAAATGACTAACTCGAAACCTATCTATAGAGCTGATGATTGAGGACCTCTAGCTCATCCGGTGAGCGTTTCCGGCCACACATTTCTTTTTATTATTTTTTGTTCGCTATCTTCCTTTAATAGCCTCAATAGGTGACAAGATGGCATGTGGATATCTAGTGTCCCAGTTTTTGAAGACACTACTGGCTCAAACATTAGTGTGTTTACATCATTCTTTTAAATACCATAATGGGGATGAAAAACATAGTGTTATGTCCAGTGTATCATTTATCTTCGCTACTGTTTCTGAAATAATATCATATCGCAGAGGCCAAATTCTTTCAAAAGGTAAGTAGATTGTTCGTTTGATTAAATTTTAACGTCCCGATTTAAAGCAATACTTAGGTTGTTTCTACCAGCAAGTGAACTGTATTCAACTATGAATTCTAGTCTAAGACCAAAAAAGTTGCTTTTGATGTTTAAATATCCTTTTTTTTTAATGTATTTCATCCTACTATTATAGAAAAATTACGAGATTTGAATCGCATTGCAGCATGTGAACGTCTTTTAACTCACTTTCTGCAAATGTAATGTATGAAATGCATGTAATTTTTTTCACTGTTATTTGTAAAAAAGCGTTTATGTTTATTAGATTAAATACATTCTATGGATTATATCTAAAGTACTTTTAAGATAAAAGAAAGGCTTATTTGGTGTATATTTTCTTAATGTACAAAAAATTTCACATAAATAGTTTTAACATATTTTTAAAAAAACTTCTTTTTTTAAGTGAATAAAATTATAATGTGCCAGATTTTTTTTTATAAAAAGCTTTCAAAAGAGTTTTAGAAAATTTATTTTCTAAATATTTTTGTGGCATGGCTTTGTGATGCCAATAAGATCAAAAATCAAGAGAAATTTAAATGCTTTTGGTGAAAACTGCTGAAAAAATTATCTAACATAATTTATTTTTTCCCTCATCTTCAAATTTTATAAAAAATTTTCACACTTATTTAAATTTATTTATACAATTTTTCTATTATTTCAACAGTAAAAAATGGTTTTAAATATGATTTGCTACACATATTTTCATTGCTGAAATTTACTATAACTTCACTGTTTCTTTAAGTTTTTAAATCGTCTGTTTTTTCATACCTTTTAATTTAGTTTTTGTATAATTTTAAGTAAATTTTAATTTTAGGATAAAATTTGTCATGTGATATTTATTAACTGTTTTCCAATTATTTAAAAAATTTGTAACTTATAAAGCTACAAATACTTTCAACTACGCTTTCTCTTAAGAAAATAGTAATGATATTTTAATTAATATCGGTATTAATATGTGTTACATTTTTATGCTATATAGCTAAACTATTACAGTGTTTGTTCATTATTGCTTAATTTTAAAAGCGAACAAAGTGTCCCCAGAAATTGGAGCAAGCATTCATTTTCCTTAATATTGCCCCTTAAACAATTTTAATTTTTCAAATAGCCCTACAGCGTTATGATGCTAATTAATAAAATATTTTTCATGCCTTCATCTATGCATTCACAACATTTTAAATAATAATATTTACAAAGATATTAAAAGGCCACATAAAATTTTCAAAGATGTTAAAAGGCCAATTCAATGACTCAAACCACTTTTTCATAACTCTTTCTGGTGTTTACAATGCATTTCAGGAATAATACACATATCGCAGTTGGCTGTGGAAAGGACGAGATCTTTTTAACAATCTTTTGTAGGCAGAAAAAAATGTTGCCTTTATTATTTATATTAAGTTAAAAATAATATACTAATTGATATATTTACAAAATTTATTCAAAATGAACATTCTTGATACCTGTATATATTTCTATTTTTCGAATAATACTGGCATAAAATATAGCTGCATCATGATTACATGCAGCATAAATCATCAACTCTCCTGACCGTCCACGCTACTAAAATAAAGAGTGTTTTAAGGGATTTAATATTACGCATATAACCAAGGAGAAATTTTTTTGTAAAATTCCAAACTGATTTCTAAAGTTCCACTTTCTTTCTTTATTAAAACGTACCAGCAGTAACCGACTTATCGAAGTAAACAACATTATGAGTGAGTAACAAGTTTTTTTTCCAAGTCATGATGATTGAAAAATATTCTATTGTGGTAGTGTCTATATATTAAATAACTTTTTATTTCTATCTATTGAAATGAACATATTTCAGCAAATTTTTTGTAGATGAGAGAAACTTTGTATGTAATGGATGAATGCTAAATAATTAATTAAATAACTGACGTCTTATGTATACGTAAATCGTTGTATAAATATTTAATTTTTTAAAAGTGTTGCGAATAGTGTGGAAAGTGTTGCCTCAATACAGCTAGTACAAAATATAATTTTTAAAATTTTCAATTCAAAATGAATTGGAAATGAAATTATGCTGCACAATATTATCCTGTTTGTAATTAAAATACCATGAAGATATTTGTTTCTTAAGTCAATAGTGTTCTCCATTACAGTCTCATACTCTAATTCTTTAATTATGGACTGAGGCGATTTACACGACGCTATGAAAATACACGAAACCATGGGAATACCTGCAGTCGGCTTTCAATACCGTCAACGAATCTAAACTAGAGTGCATTGGATAAATAGTAAGAGTTTTGCAATAAATTACCATACAGAAATACAAATACAGAATTTGAAAGAATTTATAAGATAATAAATCCTTTCAAAACTATTCATTTGATATTATCAATCAAAATTATTTTATTTGTCAGGTTTACTGATTTTAAGAAGTTTATTCTAAAATATGTTAAGTTGTAAAATTGTTCTACAAACCTGCGAATGTATATTTATGCTTCCAAGTTTTTCCAGTAACTTTCGAAGCACAGTCTTTGGTTTTAGGCTCAAAATCGCAGAAAAAAAGCAGATCATCGGTTTTTCTTGGATAAATTGGGATTTTATAAGATATTTTCATTTCTAAAAATAAATTTTTTGTACTTAAATACAATTGGCTTATTGGATAAAATACAGTAAATGTGAATTTTTATGAAACTCCAATCTACCAATACTGGAATTTTGTACATTAGGCGGTGGAATACAGTTTTTGACAAAATTTAAAACTTAAGAACCAGGATTTCATTTATACATAGGGTCTTTACACACTTATTAATGCTGCGTATAGATTTCCCAAAATAAAAGGGGGGAAAGTAGTGTTCGAGACCAAAACATTTAATACAACACAAAATCTTTTTTTATGCAAAATAAATTAGCTTTAAAAAACTGATTGCATTATATTATATATGAATTAAGGCCTAATTTTTTGTACCATGCGTTGGGGATCAATCAATAAAATTATTTTTGTTAATAGTTACGTTAAATAATATAATATTAGAAATAATGTTCTAAATTTGCTTAAATGAAGGGGAATTATCTTTAAGCAACACATTGTTGGAAAATCAGAATTATATAGATTATACATTTATTAAAAAGGGGATACGAATTACATTAAAATCTTGTTGCTATTATAAAGATTATAATGTCGCTACTATACATTGTTGGAATCTTTGGAATGATAATAAAAATGATTTTAAAAGTTTTAATTTCTAACAATAATTAAAAAACAATAATGCTCTTGCTTCTAGGTAATTTAATCAACTTAATTACTTTCATCTGAAACAAATTTTCTGGTTATGATTAGAGTATTTATTTTAAAAAATTAGAGAAAATAAAGTTTAAATATTTTATTACTAATTTTTATTTTGCATGATTTCTATTAATTTATTTATATTTTGTAAATTTATATTGATATAATATCAGTTGCCATTTTTTACAAAATTAAATATATTCTTTACTTTTTTAATCTCTTCATTGTCTGATTGGATATAATAAATAAGAATTATTCAGAATTTGTGCAATAGGCCTTACCAGACTTATTATGTACTTAGATTAGCAAAATGCTTATATTGAAAGCAAAATTTTGTTATTTGAAACATCATTTTTTAAAATTATTCTAAGGAACGGCAACTTTGATTGATACTTTTAGGTTCTCAAAATACGCCATTGTTGCGAACATATTCTTCTCCTGAAGTAAATATTTAGGTGATAGACACAGGAGTAAATAGAATTTTAAAAAATCTGGTGTTGAATAATCCAAAATAGAAAAAATACAACATTTAACTACATGCATATGAAAACTAAATTTTCTCACTGCATAATCCAGGATATTTCATTCTTTTTCCACAAGACTTTCCGCAGCAAGAATTAGTTGGACAAGCCGAACAAGGTGCTCCTTTCTTATATAAAGGTTCAGTTATAACATTCCCTCTGTAAAATATCATAATTTAATGGGGGGGAAAAAAGGCAATTGGGCCCCATTAAAGTAATTTATTACCAGTATATTTAAGATGAGTAATTACATCTATACATTGATTGTGTTTACTTCGTAGCAAACAATTTTAACTACTTTTTGCTTATAGCTGGAATTAAATTCTGATTACAAAGAATTTGAATTTTTACATGTACTTTGTATATAAACTAAACTCAGTGGCATGAGAGCTCCTGTGGGCCAAGACCTACAGTGCCCATATCTTCTTTCTTGTCAAAGAAGCTTAAGCTTAGGTGGTCAACCGAACGCGAATCCCCAAGTATTTAGTTCACAAGCATACTTGATTCTCAGTTTATCTACCCACTGAAGGGATGAAAGGCTGAGTTGACCTTGCCCATCGCGGGGATCGAACCTCTGACCTGCTTTTCGAAAGTGCGAAGCACTGCCACTACCCCACTATGCTTGTATTTTGTATATAGTGATGTGAAATTGTAAATTTATATTTCACTTTTTGCATCGTTTTTAATGTTATATTTTGCTGTATGCTATATTAGTTTATTACATAGAACCTTTTTAGACAGATACTGCATTTTTTTTTTGCTATATAAAGAATAATTTGAATTAATATAGCTGAAATTGATTGCACGTAAATGATCTCACGAACGATCCTAAATGAATTGCAGTGCATGTATTTATTTTATGCCTGTTTGTCTTATAATTGCATTTGTGTAGTCTCATGCATGTTTGTCTAATGCCACTTGGTCATGCCAAGCCGAATTAGCAGAGCTGTTTCAATTAAGGCAGAGGGGTGCGCCTTTCGTTGTTAACGATCACCGTTCAGGTGAAAGGACGATTTTGCTCCAACACACACGACACAGCCCTTTTTAGGGGGCGGTCGAATTCCTTTATACACTCATTTATCCATCAGCAAGTCATAATTTAGATCCAAATCAGAGACCGACTCATCTCTGAGTCAGTACCCCCAGAGGTATCGTTTTGTTATGGGAACTTGGAGGACTTTGCATTAACGACCTATTTAACGTGCCCCAACTGCCATTAACCAACACGGCGGTCTTTGGACTAGACGAGGACAGAGCTCGAGACCTTTCGATTACGAGACTGATGCTCTACCAACCAGGCTGCCACGGCCCCCTGTCTCATGCATTAAGTGATGAATTAAAATATGCTTCCTTTTATTCAATTTTTAAATGCGTTATGTTTATAAAAAACATAGATATTCTATAATCAAAATAAAATTCTATAAAATTTTTCTAGTTAATATTTTATATTTTATAAAAGATATTTTTGCTTATTTGACTCTGAAATTTTGGCCAAAAGTAATTTGATGACAATAATGCCATTTCTTCAATTTTGTACATTTATTTTCTTTTATTAATTCTTTAAGATCCTTTGTGAATTTTGCATCAGTTTTCATTTGTATAAATGTTAACTGTCTCATTGTGAAGCGAAACAAGGATTTTTTTAAGACAGATCTCATCATTTTGGACTGCGGATTGATGGCACGAATAACAGGAGGATTAATATTGTTTTTTTAACACTTCAATAATGCAGTGGAAGAATATCCGATCATTTAAGCAAATATGCACCACATCGCTATTCATGGCAAATTTGAAGTAGATTCAGGATTCATATCCATAATCAATAGAATGGAATATTATCAAAAGAACGGAATAAAAAAAACTAATGACTCATTTATTAACTTTTATCAAATTTTAATAAGTCAAATGAGGAATCAATGGAAGCATTTAAAAATATTGTTCTATGTGAATGCCTACAAAATTTTATATACATTTGCAATCTTCTAACAATGATTGCATACCATAACACAGTTCATCACTTTTAACACCTAGATAAATATTTTGAATTATTTAACAAAAATTTAAGTCGAATCATATTATTCACATAATTTTTTACAATAATTATTACTAATTTTTACATAAAAAGCTTAAAACGACAATCCCTTTTTTTTAATATTGATCTCGTAATGTCACAATTAAAATAATAATAAAATTTTAAGCATCTAATACTCACGCAGGTCCATAATTACAAGCATAAAATTTATAATAAATATCTTGTTCTTTGTAAACTGTGTACCCGCATCCGATTCTCCATGATTTGGACCATATTAGCTGAAAAATGGTATACATAATCAACAAAAAGAAAAAAGACTTTTTAAGATTATATTTATAAATTTGTTTGAGTTCTAAAATAGGTGAAAATATATTTGAATTGTAAAGAAAATTTTCGTCATTTATCAACAAAATTGTCTGTCTCAAACTCCTAAATTTAAAATGCTTAGAGAAACAAAACAGTATTTAAGCAACTAATAGCGAGTAGTTCACATCTGGTGTGAATATAAGATAACATGTTCATGCCTGATGGAAAAAGCCCGTAAATGTTTGTTATTGGTTATGAAAAAATCCCATTTCTTTTTTCTATCGAAAAATTTGGAAAAGGGAGACATGATTTCTCTTTTATAAGCAGTGATTTGATGTGCTGAAGTCAATATTAAATTTTTCTTGTAATTTGGAAGATTTAGGAAGATTTTTTTTTATACAAAGTGTAATCAGAATCTAAATATACTTATAGATTAGATAATTAATGGATAATTTCATGTAGAGAGTGCCTTTGGCCTCACTGCTCATTAATAACTCTGTTTTATCATGAAAATATTGCTGATATGATGATAAGTTTCAAAATATTTTATTTTCCCCCGTGATCAGGCCGTTCCGGGTTCGAGTCCTGGCTCGTGCATAGTTGTTGTTCATCTGTTCTATCTGCGAGATGCGGGAATGTGTTCTCCCTCATAAAAAGGGGCTGTGAAAGCGAATGTGATGCGCGAGGGGCTCAGACATACTCTAGGCCCTAGTTGGCGCTACTAAAACAAGAGATGCACCCTCGGCTTAAAAACCGCAGACTTCGACAGCGGGTTTGTCTATGATAAAAGCCATTACAAACAACAACAACAAATTGCATTAAAAACTTGAGGATTGGAAATTTATTATTGGTCCAAGGGAAATGGGCCCGAAATTAGTTCTATTAAAAATGCAAATATCTCTAAAAAATTTTAATACTTGTGCACTTTCATTTTTTTTCCTCTGAAATCACTAAATTCGCCCGTATATTTAAATCTGCACTGTGAAATAATATGAAAATTGAAGGAATCATTTTGCGGTAAAGGTTTCACTTATTTTAGAACAGTTTTTTAAAGTTTTTTCAAAATTAAAACAAAACTTTTGTTTAAAATGAGAAAGGATTTCAGCAGATTAGATTTTAATTTAATATACGATTATGAAATTTTAATCTATTATTTGGTGTAAAACGATACACACCTGAGTAAAGTGACCAATAAGTTCAGTTCTCGTCTGATAATTATTGAACCATTCGATCTTGTAAGTCAGTACCTCATCGTAAAATTTTTTTATTGTATCTGACCAATTAGGTTTGTATATCTCGTTTTTCTCCTTTCTTGAACATTTTTTATCAGAACATGATGAGCCGTGTCTGGCAATATTTTGTCCAACCTTGAAGCCATCTGAAAAAGATTAAAAACAAGCAAGTATTTCAAATGTGACATAATTCTTTATTCTCTTTATAATTAAGAATACTCGGACATTTTTCAATAAATGCATTTTTCCGAATTTCTTTAGAAAGTATATACGAATTGTACTCTACTACGTATAAAATGCAATTAAACACACAGTTTACAGAGAAGGTATCTAGAGGTAGATCTTGAAAAGAAGTTAAAAAAATAAGGACTTTTAGCTTCATTCATATCATATATGACAAATAATGATTTGAAATTTCCAATAATGATTTTATTTACAATGTTGAATACTTAGAAGATTTTTATAAGAATAACATATATATTTTTAAAAAAATGAAAATAAAAAATTAAAGTCCCAAATTTTTCAATAAGTTCTCTATTTAAAAAATTCAGTTTATAACTAAATTATATGAAACTTTTATTTAAATCCGAAAATGTTTGTCTACTATTGATTTTACAGCTATTTTAAGGTATAATGAAACCATCTTAAAAAGCTTACTGCATTTATATTTTTAGCAAAACGTTTGCCGCGAATCAGTTTCTTTTTATTCATTTCAATACTAAAGAAATACAGTGACACCTCGTTACAACAATATTTTAGGGACCAAATAAATATATTGTTGTAGAGAGGCATATTGTTATATCGAGGGCCCACATATTTTGAGCATTTAATAAGAGTTTTTTTTTTATTATTATTAGTTTAAGGTGCATAACATACTACTTTTAAGTCTATAATTAGAAGAAATTAATTTGTAAAATACTAATAATAGTGGTTTAAATACTAAAAAAAAATAAGATAAATTCAGAAAATAAGCACATAAATATTCAATACCTGAAAACACTTTTTATTGAAAATAATCCAATATTTTTGTTTGTTTATTCATTTTTTTAACTGTTAAGTTCACCAATACTGTATGCATTGAGTCTAGTGCATGAAAATGTTCTTCATTTGTCGACGGAAGGCTTGAAAAAAATGTCCGTAGAGAGTTCACGGATTGAAGAGCTAGCTTCCTGGGATGACAATAAGGACTGCGATGGACCTGTATTATCATCATCATCAATATCATCTTCATCATTGTTTCCTATCTCATCAGTAATTTCAGAGAGAATATCTTCATCAGTAACTGCTGCGAAAACCATAAGATCATCATCTGCTGTTAAATAGTCTTCTATACTAATTCCAAACTTTTTACCGCTTGTTTCCTCAAGTTGGGATACGGATTTTTTGATGTGCAAAACACATTCTTGATCATCTGAGAGATCATTGTCTATGGAATTTTCATCATTATCAGATTTCTTATCTTCCATAACACAAAGACCGGCCTTTTTCCAGCAATTCCGAATGGTTTTATCTGTTACTTCCCACCAACTTCCAGCAATATTGTGACACGCTTCCTTGACATTTACAGCTTTGAAAGGGTCTTCTACTTTATTTTCAAAGTTTACAAGTATGAAGTCCACCAACCGTTTTCTGTAATATCCTTTGAAGCACTTAATTACGCCCATATCAAGTGGCTGTAAAATTGAAGTGCAATTGGCAGGGAAAAAAGCTATTTCGATATTTTGTAGCTTTGGAAATGACGTGTGAGCACCGCAGTTATCTATCAACAAAACGGTTTTTTTCTTTCTCTTCTTCATTTCATTGTCTAACTTCTGTAACCATTCGGAAAAAAGTTTAGACGTCACCCAAGCCTTCTTATTTGCTTTATACTCCACGGGAAGACTTTTCACGTTCTTAAAGCACCTTGGCTTCAATGATTTACCAATGACGAGAGGTTGTATTCTATGCGTTTCTGTGCTATTTGTACATAGAAGAACAGTCAGTCTCTGCTTTGATTTCTTCCCTCCATAACACTTTTCACCCTTGAATGCCAATGTTCGATCGGGTAGGAGTTGGAAAAACAGCCCAGCTTCATCTGCATTATAAATGTCTTCTGGAGCATACTTTTCTAAGATTTCTTTCATTTTGTTTTGCCGCCATTCATTTGCATCATTTATAGGGGCTGTCTTTTTCTCTCCGTGAACTTCTTGAAAATTTATTCCATGAAGATCTAGAAAACGCATTAACCAACCATTGCTAGCTTTGAAAGTTTCGTTCCCTAGCATTGCTGCAAATTTCCGTGCTTTTGCACATAATAAAGGTCCATTTATTGGGACATTTGTTGCTCTCATCTCTTGAAACCATTTTAAAACAGCAGCATCAATGTTTTCATTTGTCGCAACCTTTAGTCGTTTTCGCTCTGGGTTAATTTCATTTGAAGTTACAGCATCTTCGATTTGCTTTCTCTTCTTTAGGAAGGTTGCAAATGTAGATTGCGATAATCCATGTTTCTTAGCCGCATCAATCTGCTTAATTCCCTCATCAATATCATTGATAACTTTCAGTTTATCTCGAAAAGATAGTTGCTTTCGCCCAGCCATCTAAAGGCCTTATCACACGGCAAAATATTTTCGGCGCTTTCCCTCAGCAAACGACAAGGAAAGTGACGTCACTTGTGTGACATCACTTAAAAGTTTCACATGATTTGTTGAATTTCGTTCGCGGACAATATTTTCGATAACATTTTCGAACTTGTTCGAATAAGTTGTCGATTATGAAACTTGCTTGACCGGTTTTTGAGGGTAGAAACGGAAAAGGGCTGGCGACATTTCACCGTGTGATAAGGCCTTTAGGGAACAATATCGCTTGAAAGAAAGAAAAGTTTAAACCAAATGTTTCGCCTAGAGCTCAAAATCGTTAAAGACTATAAAACAACCTTTGAACTCACTTTTCAGTACGTCACTTAACAACACCCCGCCTCCATCTCCCTCTGTTCCTCTAACAAAGAGCACTTGTTCTTTGACAAGGAGACCAGACAGGTCCAGATGTCCTTAAACCTTATCAGAATTCCAAAGCTTACTGGGAAATGAGACTAGGCATACATTTACAGTTCACCCCCCCCCTCACCCACTCTAATTCCCAAAAGGGTGGTCTCCATCTGTTTTGAAATATGAACAATAGCTATTTATTCAAGGATAAGTTGAATATCCACAATGAGTCTTAATAGACGGAAAAAATAACAAAAGAAAAAGAAAAAGAAAAGCGTTTGAAAATCAAAATATTACTATAAAGGGAGAAAATAATACTGAAATTTAGATTGAAAAAATCGTTTTACAGAGGTTTATTGTTCTAGAGAATATCGCAATATTGAGGGGAGATTAACATTAGTTTATATGCAAAATCGCCGGGACCACAAAACATTATTGTAGTAGAAGGAGTTAATGTTGTATCGGGTATCGTGGTAGCGAGATTTTACTGTATTTATAACATTGCAGACATTCTAAGCTTCAAACGCAAGAACTTTTTATTTGATCGTATAAGAAATACGCAATGAAAAAAAAAAAATTGTAATCGTAAAAAAAGAAATTATATCTTGACAAATACTAACCTGAACTCGGAAAACACATTTTGGAATTATGTATACTTATCTGTGTACATTATAACTCAAGGGATAAAATTTAATACATGGCCAATATATATATATATATATATATATATATATATATATATATATATA
>JAPMOQ010055686.1:5285802-5295917 GCA_026543055.1 Argiope trifasciata
ATATATAATTTTGAAGGAAATACAGTCAGAAAAAGTCTGTTGTCGCTCGAAGACACATTAACTCTATAACTACAAAAGGAAGAGCACTCAATGAATAAAATTTGCTGCAGAAATGTAATTTTTAAGATGTAGATTCTTATCAAAATTTGAATTTAATCTACCAGGGGTTGATTTTCTGACAATCTGTACATTAAGAACTATTATCAAAACATAATTTCTGAAAATTTTAACAACGTAAATATGTGAAATTAGTTATGTTATTTGAGAATTACAAATGCAATTGTGTATTAGATTTTACCTTTTAATCAGTTGAAAAAAGAGCGTCAAAATATAGATTCTGCTCTCTAATACATTTACATTAGTTACGTTCCAGCAATTAATTGCCAAGAAAATAGGGGAATATGCTTGTCAATAGGCTGTTTCGGATATAACATTCACCAATGATAGAATTGGTAATACATAAATATATTTAATTAGACAGCATGTGAGAAAATTTCGGGAACATCACATCCTTTGGTCAATCTTTGCATTATTTTTCTATACTAAAAGTCGAATTAAAAAACTTGTATTCTCTAAAGTGATTGCAAATTCTTCATCTCGTGTAACATGTTTAGAACCTACTGATGAATGATTAAAAGGCGAGAACATGGGTTGCAGCATAAAAGATATAAAT
The DNA here is from genome assembly GCA_026543055.1 of Argiope trifasciata. Taxonomy (NCBI): domain Eukaryota; kingdom Metazoa; phylum Arthropoda; class Arachnida; order Araneae; family Araneidae; genus Argiope; species Argiope trifasciata. The sequence continues at coordinate 5,286,476 of JAPMOQ010055686.1, forward strand.
ATTATGATTTTCTATTCAAAAAACTTCTAGAACATGAATTCAGTTCACGTGTCATGTTCATAGCTCAAAATAAAATGATATAAAAAGCAGATTTTTTGAAAACTAATTTAATAAAAAGGATTTGTTTCCTGATATTCGATAGCAAACTATTCCAGGAATTTTTTAATGAATAAATTATTCCATTGGAACCAACAACAGAACTGATATCAATAAAATTTCAGGTATAATACAATTTTCCCATAGTTGAAACACTTTTCACACAAATTTGGTGATTACTTCGAAGATAATTGATAATTAGTTTTCTTTCTTAGAGCGAAGATTACTTTGTGTATCAGATAATACTTTTATAAAATTTAAAAAAAAATTCTTCACAATTTTTTATTAGTAGTTATATTATTGATAAAATGATATAAAAATTATTTAGTTTTTCTTCGAATAAAACTCTATTTGAATTTTTGTTGGATCAAATATTCTTAATAACGTTCACATACCAACTGTACGGCATCCATCTCTACAATCGTGTTGGTAGTCACAATTATTTGTCCATTTCTGTGCAATAGCTGCAAGCTCTTTGTCCCACACCTACATAAGAATAAAAAAATTTTTTGGTTTTTTTTCCTTTAAAAAAGTATGTTAAGATACTAAATGAGTCAAAAATGGCGTTCAAGTATTATAATAACACGTGAATAACGAATCTGTTCAACAGTCTTCCTTTTATCCCCTCAGTGGGTCGATAAACTGAGGACCAAGCATGCTTGGATTTAGGTTTGGTTTATCAGTAGTTTTATGGCTCAAGAGTCAGAATTAGCCATGCTGTGCCAAGACATATGGTTTGAATATCACTACACCATTAAAGTTGTTTCCACCAGGCTAAAAGTTGATAAAAAGTTTTATTGGAAGAAGTAATTATAAGAAATATACGAAGCTTGAATAAGATAAATTCTATGGTTAAAACAAATGTTTTCCTTAAATAAAGAAATTTATATAAAATCAATAAATTTAATAGCTCTTAAAAATATGAGAACATACCAGTGAGGTTTTTCTCCAACAAGTTCATGCAAATTTAATGATAAAAGCATGCTTGAAAACTAAACACTGATGGTTCCCCATTAGACCAACCACCTAACCAGGACATATAAATTGCACCACAGGGCCTTGGTTATGAAAACAAATATGGGAACTGTAGTTCTTGGCCCAACTGGGCTGTCGAGCCACTGATTTTAGTTTAGTAGCACAATAGCCTTAATCCGTCATTGACTCTGTTGAATTTTTCATTTCACACTCATTTAATGGGTTTTCTTCCATAACAATATAAAGAATAATATATAAATTGTAAGAATAAGCATACTTATTTCTGTCCATTTTTATACAAGTACATGGAGAAAGAGGTTCTAATTACCAAAATGTTCTATTATGCATTGTAGATGCACGTCTAATTTGGTCAAAAACGCAAAGGAAGATCAAAATTATGCTTCTGAGGCAAAGTCTGTTAAAAATTTTTTTAAAAAAAAGTTCTTATACTTTTATTAACTGGTTCTTATTCTGATCTTGATCCTAACTTAATAACAGAGAAAAAACTCCAGTTATTTATTTATTTTTCAGAAAAAGAAAACTGTCTATAAAGCTGAAACATGTTTTTGAAATTTTGAAAAGAAAGATATTTCTTTTAAAGTTGAAAATCTTTTGTTTCTTAATTTGGTAAAATGGTCTTGCTACTAAGAACTTGACTACCAAATTTGGAAATCTGCATTTTCAGATGTTCTCCTTTTGAGAAGAATGACGACAGTCTCACAAGATTGCAAAAATCAATAGCATCGCTCCCAAATGTTGACAACTGCCTTCTTCCCCTCTTGCTCTTTAATGGTTCCGGTTGTTTTTTTCATAGTATTATACTAGAATGATATCCCATGGTGAGGAAGGCGCACCTGGCAATAGATGATGAGTAGCTTCTGTCGTGATGGTTGGTTCTTACTATCCTGGTGAGTATACACAAAAAAATGAAGATCTGGCTTCTTTATCGATGACGGAATGTACTTTCCACTGGAAGGGTTATACCCTGACAGGTGATGGCCCTTATGACTCACAGTTCCCGTCAGTGTCACTGTTGAGGCGGTCCAGTCATTCCGATTTTTCCGTGTGCCTTCTGGCGAGTCGGAGTATTCAGTTGTGGTTACTCTAGAATGGGGATAAAATTTCAGGATATTAAAGAATCAAACCTCATGAATGTATCATACCTGGCTCCATAGCATTTCCAAAAATGTTTGAAACTGAATATTTTCCTGAGGTTACGATGAATGCGAAACAATAATGAAGCTGGTGCATAATCCATCCTTTTTATTTCCAACCTTTTCGACCTTAAACTGCAAATTTCCTTGCTAGCTGTGATTTTAGATGTTCACATAAAAATTATAGTATCGAATTGTATAACCTTACTTGAAACAACCTGAGCCTTAGTAACGATGTATGTATCTATCACCAACTATAGCCCAGCAGTCGTCTCTCCAAATGAACTCAACATCTTGATTGATGCTAATAGTTATTAGTGTCTTGCATATTGTTGATTTCATAGGTCAAAAAGATTAAAGATTTTTGTAAATTAATGATTTAATTAAAAATGGGCATTTTTTGTTATAGATTCAATACGTTGAGGAATCTTACCATTTGAAGCATATCGGCTGCTTTGGGAAGGGAGCCGCCAACAGCTCTGTTTTCTTTTCCTCTCGCAATAATGTCTCTGTAAGTATTGTGTATTTTTAGAATGAGTTTTCGTTCTTTTCTTTTGACTCCAGAACGTTTAATTTTGCATTTTTTATTTGATTGGAGACAAAAAGTGTGATTCGCATGGAATCTTTCATATACTACAGGGCATTTCTTGGAGCGGACACTCTTGGCCCAATCAAACAAAATAAGGAAAAACGTCAACTTCATAAGAACAAGCATCTGTTAAAATAAAAATTGAAATCAATTATTTATAATAATCTAATTTAGAATGTATTCTTACATACATAACAATTGCTAAAAAAGTGTAAATTATATTTCATTTCAATATACAGGCAATGCAACCAAGAAAAAAAATACTTTTAAGATGAATAATAATAATCCTTTAGTCATGATTTAAAAATAATTTTACAAATAACTTTAACCGATGCTGAATGGATACTAGGTCAATACAAACCTCAGCCTTGGAGATCATTTGGCGACTTGGGTGATAAAGAGGAATAATCCACAAATTCTAGACTCTTGACAATGGCTCTCGCAATCGTAGGACTCGAATTCCTACATTTGTTCTAGAACACTCGATACGTTGCCAAGAGAGTTGAAATGAATTCAAGTGAATCGCTCTTTAGAGTATTGATCTATAACGAATTCATCCTAAATGTTTTATGCCGTTGCAATTCTTTATTACTGATTTTTTATTTTCATAACTATGTTTACTGAAAATGTTGTTTTTCTACTGCGAATTCTGCTTTCGTGTAGGATGAAATATCTTTATCTTTTAATGACCCTTTTGATCTGCTGCGCTATATAATTCAAGACTCTTGTAGTGGTGTCTTAATAAGCAAGTAACAGCCACTGGACATCGGGGATTCACTTTTGAATAGCAATTATGTTACACTGCTTCGGACCCAATGGTCCCGAGATTGAACTGCAAGAATGCTCATTGGTGATCCTGATTCTGAACTAACAAACGCAACCATCATGGCTCCCTCCCAGTAGCAATAATCGTCATAATACTTGGTGCGACAAAAACGTTCGTCGCCCACCACAACGCTTGGGGCTATAAAAAAACGTTCGTCGCTAACTAAAAACATTTGGTGCGATAATATTGTTTGTCTCCCCTCTGTCTGACTGGAGGGGGAGTGACGTGGAGATCAGCTCATAAGCCAGATAACAACTTCTAGACACGAGTGTAAACTTTTTTATCTACGGATTATGTGACTTGGCTACGGACCCAACGGTTCCGTGTTCGAACTTCAAGAATGCATAAGCTCTATTAATAAAGAGAACTTTTGTTTTTGTGTCTATGAAAAAAATCCTTATTCTCCATGTCATCTATGATTTTTTTCAAAAATGAAAATTAAATTCTTTCAATTACATATTGGTCGAACGTATTCAGTTTTAAATTTTTTTTGAATTATGCTGCACGCATTATTTTAATAATTATCTTACTAAATCAATTGAAAATACGTCTAAAAAACCGTCTTACTAAAAGCCATTACTATTAAAAAATGCAATTACAATGTTAATATTTAAAACTAAATTATTAAAAGGGTGACTGACAAGTCAAAATATGCATTACATAAGATAAGTTTAGAGGTCTCAGAAAGTAATTTAATTCTACCTTTGTTCTGCCTTATTTAAGGGTGTTTTTTTTTAATTGATCGAAGTACTAATACATCAAAAACATCCAGATCAATTTCACAAAGTTTCCTTGAAAAGACTTTATAAAAATTATTAAAATAGTTATTTTTGAAACTTTATAAACGAAAAAAGGATTTTTATTTAATTTCAAAAGTTCTATGCCAAAAGCAAAAATGGATCTGTCTCTCCATTTGCACATTGCAAGCTGAACTGTTTGACTCGATGAAATGAATCCGATACAAATTTACTTTTGAGTATGGAAATATGAATGTAGATGCAATTTTTTAGAAACATAAAAAAGAAATTTAATCAATAAAAAAAATGAAGTGAAATTTAGAGGATTTTAATGAATTTTTTTATCGTTATCACACAAAAGGAATTTTATACTATTTAAAAAATTCAAAAAATTCGCTTTTTCAGTGATATATTCTGTGATGCCCATTACCTTCCTCCAAACTTTAACCAATTAAGCAATATATTTATAAGTATTATTTCAACATAGATTTCATTGTTAAAAAAATTTAGTAAAATATGTTTCATTATTTATCAAGCCATTAAATCGTTTTTTTTTTTTTTTCCTGTTTAAAAAGATCATTGTATCGCAGACAAAGTTTTTAATCAATAATTTTGCTTCATTCTCAGTAATTAAGAAATAATAATGATTTTATCGTTTCAAAATGTTTGATTTCCTTTTCTTTTCCCATTTGATTTTGAACATATAATAATTTTATTTTGATATTATATTTATTACATATTATTTATTAGTAATGCATGAAATATTCAAGTGATTTTTAAAATTCTAAACTAATATTGTTTGTAAATTGGTTCTAAAATCCTCCACGCTTTTGCCCACGAGTTAGAATGGGTTTAATTCATCAAAATAAAGGGTGAAGAAAAATGAAAAGAGATATTTACAATCACGATTAAGTAATTATAATTACATTAATGACTAAAATAATAAGATATAAAACGACACGATACTGACATAACGTGGAAAAAATTATCTAATTGGACGGGAATCAAGGCTGTAAAAACGAAGAATTCCGGAAATCACCAATTCCGGTACTCATCCTTCGTCAGATAGAACTGTCAAAAAGTGGTCGTTTCAGGATATTATTTTTAATTATACAGTTCATATTATTCTTATATACATTATTCATACTAAATTTCCTTTTATACAGATATTATGTTAGAATTATCTCATTTTAGATTTTATATTTATACACATTTCATAAGCAGAAGTCAATTTTTCTTATTTCAAGAGTTAAAGAATCTGCAGCTGTAAATGCATATTATGTTATACAATATAACCAAATATATAATAAATTGAAAAAATATTTTATGAGTCAGTTCGTAAAAATCTTATTTTCTAAATTATTTCTGTTTTGAATTTCGATGAGTTTATACAACTGTATAAAATTCGCTATATTGATTATTAATCACTAATTATTGTGCAGTAACTAAATAATTTATTAAATAAATCTTACCTTTTTTAAGTTGAAAAATTCTCAAACTGGATCAGTTTATAAGATCAATCTGAAATTCCAAGGAATAATTCATTTTCAGACGCAGCGCTAATGTTTAATACGAAAGACAACCAAAAATTTTGAGCCTTTTCTATCTTCGATATTCTAACTTCGAACTGACTGCGAAATCAATTTAATTCGGTTTCAAGAAGACGAAAAATATCCAATTATTCATTATTTTTTACGTGTCATCTTTCATTAAATAAAACTTTTTTGTTTTTATTTAATTTTTGTGTTGCTTATGATTTATGCCCTTGCTGCTTCTATTTTTAGCAGAATTTATTATTTATGACTCGTCTCAGTTCATAGAATTTTTAAGCAATCTACTAGCTTTTTCAAAACACTAATTATATTTCCTACTGACTAATGGTAATGTTCGATAAATAAAAATATGCTTTAATGATATCATTTATATCAAATTCGATCCCATGTTGGCTTTTCACTCTAGAATTCTAATTACAAAGCCTAGATCTAATTTTATCAAATACTATTCTCATAATTTCGTTATGTAACGTAATATATGTATTTCATTTTATTAATAAAGAAATATCTTCGTATGTTCATATAAAGATATATCCTTATATGTTCTTCATTGTCGATTTAAGATATGACGTTGGTGTAAGTAATTTAAATAATAATGTGAACTCTGAAAATTTAGAGATGAATTAAATAATATTTCCAGATACTGGAATGAGACTAAAAATCCGCATTAACTTTTAATAATTTATGTAATAGTAATAATTTATAAATAAATATATTTTAATAATACATGATTAATAGATATGGAAATGAATGCATAATTTTAATAGATATAGACATGAATACATCCAGCTCTTTGAAAATGCGTTCGAGGATCTTGCCTTACCTCCCCTCTGTAATCACGCCTCTAAAGATGAGTCATGAGTCTCTATAAAAATTATGAAAACGATAGTTAATTTCTTTTTCGATTTCTTGAATAAATTCCTCTTATTTGTAAAAAAAAAATTGTCCTCTGCAAGCTGAAAGGCAAAAGTAGATTCATACACATTTAAGTTACTATCTGGCAACATAAATTAAATTTGTTAAAAACAGTCAAAATTAAGGCTTGAAAATCGCTTTGTAACCCTTAATTACTATGATATTGCCGTTATCGAAAAGCTTTAAATACGAAGGTTGTTCGTCTTTATAAGGTGCTAATTTCGCTAATTGGATTTTTTTTCTATTGTAATGACATTATCCTGACCGATCAAATAAAAGAGTAGAATTTCACACAGTTCTTTTATTTACATCCCTACATATACGTGGGCCGCGGTGGCCCGGTGGTAAAGTCTCGGCTTCGGAACCGGAGGGTTTCAGGTTCGAGACTCGATTCCACCGAAGATCCGTCGTGTGAGGGGGTCTCTTGCACGTTAAATCTGTCAGGCCAAAGTCCTCCCGCTGGTGTGGTGTGGTGTGGAGAGGGGGGTGCCACTTCAGTTGTCGTCCTCGTCATCTGACCGTGGTTCAAAATTACGAGGTCCGTCCCAAAATAGCCCTCGTATTGCTTTAAACGGGACGTTAATATAACTGAACTGAACTGAACTGAACCCTACATATACGTAAGAACAATTTGTTCTAATCTAGGTTTTAATATTTGATCTTTACACCATTTGGAAGTTGGTGATATTTACACAGTAGTCGAGAGTTGAAGAGTTCTCCATCAGTTCTAAGAAATAACATTACAAGACACTAACAGGGTGTTAGTCAGCACGGCTACTCCTGGGTGGAATGTAAAATGCAGCAGCCCGCAATCCAAAAGGTCTCTTCATCTCCGTCCTCTCATTTCTCATTCGTCGACGTGAGTTCTCTATCTGCCTATCGTTCAGCAAAAATTTCCCTCATTTGTCCACCACCAGTCTGCGAACTTCCCTCGAAAATGTTAGAAATTCTTCCCAAACAATGAACCCTTCGTGTGGTCCCTCAGCAGAGCACTAATGACGAGATGCGACAACCATCCGGCGAAAAGCAGACCCCCTTTTCGGTAATCTGGAGTCATTCAACAATGGTGGACCTCAACAGGTGGTAAACAGCTGGCTAGAAATACAGTTTATCGTGAATGAGACAGAAGAACCTTACACCATCTTCAATAGGTCTGCAACCACCAAGACGCAGGCCCGAACGACCTAGATACTCCTGGGGAGAATTATAGTTAAATGAAACTTTCAACATTTTTTGAGCTAGATGCATCATTTACGAGCTCATCCGAAATGTTTACATTTCTAACAACATATTCCAAACCAATTAAAAATCTTATTCTTAAAATAACATTGGAAAAGCCTTTATACGCAATATTAATTATATATATATATATATATACATACACTGAAGTGATAAAAGTCATGGGATAGCAATATGCAAATATACAGATGGCAGTAGTATCGCAGCAAAAAAAATATAAATGCGCAGTTCGTTTTCCAGAGCTTTCATTTGTCTTCAAGTTATTCATGTGAACAGGTTTTTCGTGATTTATGGCGGCACGACGAGAATTAACAGATTTTGAACGTGGAATGTTAGTTGGAGCTAGACGCATGGATCATTCCATTGCGGATATCGTTAGTGAATTCAACATTCCAAGATCCACAGTATCAAGAGTGTGCCGAGAGTATGAAATTTCAGGTATCACATCCCATCATGGACAGCGCAGTGGGCGACCACCTGCACTTAACGACCAAGACCACCGACGTCTGTGTAGATTGGTCAATGTTAATAGACACGCAACACTTCGTCAAATAACTGCAGGAATCAATGTGGGACGTACGAGGGACGTGTCCGATAGGACTGTGCGGCGAAATTTGTCTTCCTTGGGCTATGACAGCAGAAGACCGACTCGAGTGCCTTTACTGACAGCACGACATCGCCTGCAGCGACTGTCCTGGGCTCGTGAGCATATCGACTGGTCCCTAGACCAGTGGAAAACCGTGGCGTGGTCAGATGAGTCACGATTTCAGTTGTTACGAGCTGATGGTAGAGTTCGAGTGTGGCGCAGACCCCACGAAGCCATGGACCCAAACTGTCAGCAAGGCACTGTTCCAGCTGGTGGTGGCTGCATAATGGTGTGGTCTGTTTTTACATGGCATGGACTCGGTCCTCTGGTTCAACTGTACCGATCACTGACTGGAAATGGTTATGTTCAGCTGCTTGCAGATCACTTGCAGCCATTCACGTACCCACACAACAATGGGATTTTTATGGATGACAATGCGAAATGTCACCGGGCCAGAACTGTTCGCAATTGGTTTGAAGAACATTCCGGACAATTCCAGCGCATGATCTGGCCACCTAGATCGATCGATATGAATCCCATCGAGCATTTATGGGACATCATCGAAAGGTCCGTTCGTGCGCAAACTCCTGCACCATCCTCACTTTCACAATTATGGACGTCTATACAGACAGCATGGCTCAATATTCCTGCAGAGGCCTTCCAACGACTTGTGGACTCCATGACACGTCGAGTTGTTGCACTTCGCCGGGCAAAAGGAGGACCGACACGATATTAACAGTCATCCCATGACTTTTGTCACTTCAGTGTATAT
>JAPMOQ010055686.1:5296017-5308745 GCA_026543055.1 Argiope trifasciata
ATATATATATATATATATATATAATAATTAGTAACTCTTTAATTGGTAAATAGTAAAAGGTTGTAGTAAAATGGTTTTGGGTACTCATACAAAATCACATGTACGTAATATATTTGTGTTATTAGAAAATTATTTATGAATTGAGAAATTTTTATTTAATTGCTTTTAGAAACTAATTTTAATTACTTCTCAGAAATTCGTATGTGAAGGCAGGTATATAATACCCATGTAAAGTATCTGAAATTATAGATCTTTCATAAGAACCAATGAAATTGCATATTGATCTGAATAATCGTACCGAATAAATAAAATTTTCTTTTATATAATGAAGAATATAATTTGCATAATTATCTGTAAAAAGAGCTTATTAAAAATCATTCGTCAAACCTAATTGCAAAAAATTATATTATGTAAAATTAATTCCTTTTTACTATGAGAGGTTTTTTTCACACATTCACTTGCACAACTTCTTTTTATAAGCGAGGAGGGGTCTCTTTCACGTACCTCACAAATATAACATAGAGGGAAGAACAACCTTACCCGAACCAGTACTCGAACCTGGGACGCCGAGGCGACTGAGGAAACGCGTTACCCCTAGGCCAGGTTGTTGGCTTATTAAAGATATAATTGAAAAGTCGAAATCTGCACTATATGTAATTAGGCTTGAGATTTCAAAAAATAATTTAATTCTGCTCTTGTTCTTTCTTACTAAGCTTTTTTCGAGTCAGTTTAAATATTAAGATATCAAAATATCCAAAGCAAATTTCGCCCAATATCCCTCAAAAATTTTGAAAAAATATTAGAAAAAATATTAAGATAGTACTTTTGGGGACCTTTTATATGGAAAAAAAATAATTTAGATTTAATGTCAAGAAAAAGCAAAAATGCAAAAATGGGTCTGCTTCTCCATTTGCACATTGCAAGCTAAATTGTTTTACTCAACAAAACCGGAGACTACTTTACTTTAGAGTGCCGAAATATAAATTCAGGTTCAATTTTTTAGAAACATTAAAGAGAAATTTAATCAGTTAAAAAATAAAGTGAAATTTCGTGGATTTTAACGAAAATTTCTTACAACGTTATCACACGAAAAACATTTTATAATATTTTAAAATTTTAAGATGAGCTTATTAGAGGATTTGGCACATTTTACTAAATGGAAATTTTTCTTTATGGGGTCAGTATAAAAATTTAAATTTTGTATTTTTTAAAGTTTCCTGAAAATTTTTATTGACTTCATAAAATATTGCACCTTTTTTGTGTAACTTGCAATTTACAGTGTATGCCAATGATCAACATTTAAGGGGAAAAATCTGTGTTCAAGGGTTTTGAAATACCCTATATACAGCATTTGATACTTATACAATAATAATATTTATAGAATAATACAATATTTCATATTTTTACAATATTTAAATGCAATGCTATCGAAGATCAAGATCCAATAGTTTTTCTTCATTCTAAAATGAAGAAATTAGAACCACGCTCTAACCGACTGATCTAATGGACAACAGTAGAATAGGCACGAGGAGTAAAATTAAATCCTCTCTCATAACCCAAGATGGAGTGGACGGAATTCACTATGCTATACGTATTCTACTACAATGTGCAGTTAGTTGATTCGTAGAGTTTCAAAAATTACTTGTTGAACTTCATATACGGTCTGGTGGCAGGCGGTATATGGATAGCATTGCTTGAAGAAGAGGACTTCTTTTTCTTCAAGAAAATACAGATTTGTAGTAGTTTAAGTGAAAAGAAGGGCCAAATGTTTTGTTAATACAAAATTTGATTATTATTTTTCTGCTATATCGAATCCAATTAGATAGACAAAATGGCCGAAAGAAATCACTATCTCCTTCATTTTAGGAAAAAGAAAAAACTCCATTTAGAATAAAATAGCACAGATTAAGTGAAGAAAGAGTCGTAATTTTTTTAATCTACTGGATATATTTTATGAAAAATGGCTATATACCTTATCAGCAATAAAATATATTATTTATTAAATTGTGAACAGTAAATTTTAGAGATCTAATAAGTAAAAATATGCCTTTAAATTAATAACTCCTTTCAGAAGATAAGTACAGATTTGAAAGTAAAAGTACATTCATTTTACATTGTTTTTTATAATCAGTGTGGTTTATTTAGATGATGGGGAGAGTGTCACAAATTTATATACAGGATCTAAGCATATACTTTTGATAATCAAGCAGTAGAGAAATAATACAATCTGGAATGAAAAAAAGGAGGTAAATAATAGAGTTTGTAACTTTTCGTAGGATAAAAGTACTATTAATTTTCTATTACTTATTGAAATATTATTTGACAAAGTTAAGGAAAACTTGTGTCAAAATTAGTAAAAGAAAGGAAGAAATTATAAATTTTTTGACAATAAAAATTATTTTTTCCTAGCATTGGATATTTATGTGTGTAAGGATCTATTTTTAATAAAATTAGTTGAGGATAGAGCAAATCAAATTTTTTGTTGTTAATACTTTCCAAAGACTGCAACCAAAATTTGAGCATTTTTGAAAAATTAGTACTGTTATCAATGGTTATCAACGGTTTTGCGACAAATTGAAATGAATATTTTATGAGATTTGGCAAAGATAAATTTGTTTCCAAAATGGTTTTATTCAAATTTGCTTTCATTTAAAATACATCATAAAAATTGAAAGATTAGTAAAGAGTTATTATCGCTTTGAAAGGTTTTAGTAAATTAATTAAAAATCTTTATTAATAATCTAAGAATTATTTTGTAAAAAGGTAGTGAAAATGGAAACTATGTTAAACAGCTGTTAAAAAATAGCATTCGTAACTTGATTAGATTACGAAGTTTGAACCAGCGGAGGCTGTAAATTTCTTAAAATGTAAAATATTCACTCTATAATAAGACTAAATTTTAAAATTCAAAATTATACTCACTAGATTGTTTTTTTTTATCGAATGGAGCTGAAAACTTTATGCTACCTGGCTGATGTGTCGAAACACATAATGATTTATTTGAGAATGAAATAATTTTGAATTGATTTGAGTTTGAAATTTTAAAGGCAAGTTGAGATTATTGTGATCGTATATGATTAACTTACAAAAATTCAAATATAAGGCAAATCAGTGAGAAAACAAATGAGAAATGAATATTGTTACTTATGGCTCTTTAAAAGCTCACTGACAGAAAGTTGCCAGTGATTGAAGCCTAAATTAGCGTCCCTTGTTTTTTCAGTGGTGCCAACTAGGGCCAAGTGTAAGACTTAGCTACTTGATGCTTTACATTCTCTTGCACTACTCTTTTTTACCGGAGGGGGGGAGCAGATTCACAAATAGAACACAGAATAACAGCTATGCCGAAACCGGGACTCGAACCCAGGACGCCAAGATCACAGGGAAGATTCCCTACCCCTATGCCAGGATGCCGGCGAATATTATACGTGGTTTCCACAACGCAGCAAGAATAAATCAAGATTAAACGAAAGTATTCTACATATCGGTCAACCAAAATGGGTCTGATAAATTCCAAGGGAACCACATAAAATCAAAACAATATTACATTTGTGCCAATTTGTAAGTAACTTATGATAAACAGTCAAAAGAAACACGCCATTCTTGAATAATATTCACCAGGGTTAAACCACTCGAGAGCGATATAATCATAATATGACTTAACCTTTTTTATGCAATTCTTGCTCCTTTTTATGATTCTAAAATAATTACGGAACTTGAAGCCATATTTGAAGCAAGGTTTCGAAGTATCTTGAATTCTGAAGCAATGCTTGAGAATTTTCTTTATTATGATAATCTTCAATGTAGTATAATTATAATTATTGTTGAGACTCAATGTATAATTTTTCTACTTTATCTGCAGAAGCTGAGCCTTTTACGACTATATTCCCATATATAATTTTTAATAAAATAATTGGGTTTTTTAAAAAAACATTTTATTGTTATTATTTCCACCTTTTTCACCTTCAATATATTTATAATTCCTAATTATAGTCATTTAATATCTTATAATCAATATATCTCAAATTCATTATCACATCAAAATTTCTTATAATGAATCAAAAATGAATGAAATTAAGTGATTAATTGATAATTTTCTGAAAAATTTTAAAATTTTGCAATGTTATCGCCTTACCACCGGGCCACCGCTGCTGCTTGAAATTGGACAATGCCTTGATTATAGTCTTGGATCCAATTTTTATCAATTTTTCACCAACATTTTTTATTCCTTCGGCCGGGTAAATCGAATAAAAGAATTTTAGAAATATTAGTTATGTATAACTCTAAAGTCATTACAGCTCAAATCCTTTTTTTTTGTAACTATGTTATTAATTTTAGAAGCAATTTATAAAGTTCAAAATTTTTTTTGAAATTTATTTAATGTTAATCCCATTAATTCGAGTCCATATTAAAATGATTGAAATTCGAATTTTATGTTTGTACCTAACATATGTATAGAAAAATAAAAGAATGCCTACAGGATTTTAACCGATGTAAACATGAATTTTTAGTTAAGACAAATTTAAATGTTATTTAAATGTCATTTAAAATTTATAGGAAGGATTAGGAGTCTCTTTTTCCATCATTGAAATAAATATTTTATTCTTGAAACAAACTGAAGTGACTTTGTTTCCATGGTCCTAAATTTTTTTTTTCTGAAAGCATTGAAAAAAAATAAGATCAGATTTCTCAACTTTTAACTATTAAAGGTTTGTATTAAAAACCATTGTTCTGATCTTTTCCATTATTTAACGATGTTTTATTATCATTTCCTTCTCGTTATTAACTGTTGATTGATTATTCTAATCTTCAAAAATACAAATAAGAGATGACATGATGAAATGACTGTCAAAATATACTTTTAATTTCTAAAGAAAAATTACATTCATTTTTTAGTATTTCTATTATAAAATAGCTCATATTAAAGTCGAATTTTATTAATTTTTAAAGTTTGATATCACTACTATCGATTTTGATTAGTGTGTAATAAATAGTTTCTAATTTATCTTGGAAACCCTACTTTTGGCTATTTTATAAATTTTTAATCTATGCGAAAGCGTTTACCAAATTTCTGTTTGGGTGACATGAGACTAAGATGTGAGGAGAGTATAAAATGTGCATCGCTTGTTTTCATAATACCTTTGCGACATTGGTACCTAAACTAGCGATCTGCATTTCTGTCATCTATGTTAAACCAAAAGTAAGACACAAGAATCTCCAAGATTGACTTATCTTGCAGCTTATATTCAAAAACGGTGTATCTTTTGGCAATGATAGTCTCTTAGCACAAAACTTGAGCCATTAAGCTGTAGCATGCAATGTTTATTAAATTGGAAAGTATTAAGAGGCCAGCTGTAAATTTGAGAAATTATTTTTATAGTAAAAAATTGTTTCATTTCATTGTCTTGGAATTTCATGATGTATTCTATTAGCAGCATTTATTGATATCAAAGGTAACAATTTTTATTCTTATTCATTTCGTAATTTTTATTTAAAACTTATTACAATATCTTAAACTTATTAAAAGTGTGATTTTCTCTTTCATTGTCTGGGTCTGGAAATTAACAGTTTATTTTCGCAGATTGACATTTGGTAAAGCAATAACTGTATTTATATTTAATTTTTAAAATAATCGCAAATATAAACAGTGACTAAATGTTATTTCCTTTCAATTAATTTGTCGTTTCATAAGAATTATTTAGTTAAATTAGTTAGTTTTATAAATGGATGTTATCAGGATTTGAAAAGCATAATCATACTAAAAATGTATTCCATCTGCTTTCGTTACTCATGACTTTCTTCTAATGTTAATACATACTAATAATGCATTCAAAATTAATAGAAATTAAAATTAATACTTAATATATTTTGCACTCAACATTCCTCTGCAAGAAAGGATTATTTAAATTTAATTCATTGGCATAATATTTTCTGCAATAATAGTAATTCTTAACTGAAATGTCTTTATAATTCTTAACTGAAATATTTCCAACCGGCGCATAAAATTATATTTTTTATTGTCAAATCTGTAATTGAGTCAAAATAATAAATAATTAAAGAGGTAAAAAAATTAATTATGTGAATTGAGAATAATAATAAGTGTCTCAAAATAGGATGTCGTCTGATTAGAAGGCCGAATAAAAATCATATCTCAAAGAATTGTGTACTTATACAAATGGCTCTCACTTTGTTTGCAGATCCCTTTACTAATCTGAAAAGCTTTCTAAGCAGGAACAATAACAGCTTATTGTAAAGAACTAAAGCTATTTATATTTAGAAGTCAAGTTAAAAGATGCATGGTAGTTTTATTTTCTTATAGAATGAATTATTCGTTGACTTTACTAGGAAAAAAAACTCAACTGATTATTCATGAATGAATATTATATTCTTGTTTGATAAACTTTATATTGCATTATGCACATATTGTATTCTTTTAGGAATCGGAGCTAAATATAGAATGGACCAGATTCCAACTCCTTCATTAAAGCAAAGTAGTTCCAAACAAAGTGAACTGGTTGAGTTATCAGAAATTGCCCAGTACCATAAACTTCTGGGTGATATTGTGAAGAAATTTGAATCAAAAGATTCCAGATCGAGATCCTGCTCCACATCAGACACGGCTAGAAAATCAACATCGTTTTCTTCTACTAATACAACTCCAATTCGTAAAATTTCTCCGACAAGCACGAGGCATAATAATGGAGTTTTAAATAAAAATGAGGCTGATAATAAAAGGTATTTCAAAATTCATTAATGTATTAATATATTGTTTTTACATTGAATAGAGTATTTCTATTTATGATAAATATTGCAACGATATACATAAGAGTCAGCTGTAGTATCTTCTGAATATAAATAATCGTCTCATGTGGTTGTTATGAATTTTTACTTAACACCTTTTCTTTATATTCTGGATTAATAATCTTCAAATTCAAAACCAAGATTCTGAGGAATCTTCTGAGTGGTAAAAAACAGAACGAACTAAATAAATTTAGTAAGTGGAATTTTATAATCAGTTTTAGATCTGGATTTAAATTGGATTAAATCTGCAAAGAAGAGAAAAGCGTGATAGGATCACTAATCCGCTTCCTTAAATCAATAGTAATCAACAGCAAACCGAATAATATTGATATTTCGTATTATTGATCAAAAGGCTGTTGGTTTGTTAAATATTTTGATTTAAAAAAAGAATATTTTGGATGAATTTTATTATCAATTATATTCAAACTGTAGATTTATTTAATTTGTTCAGAATTTGTCAACAAGACGAAGTTAAAAGAATAGAACTCTTTATAGTTTCTTAAATCCTAATTCAATTTCAGTAAACAAACTGTACAAGCCAAAGTCAGTAGGGTGAAAAATCAAAATTTAAAACAATCTTGAATACTACAATCGAAATTGGATTATAGTAATTTCTAATACTTCAAAATAAGATATAATAGATAATTTGAGTGCATTATTTAATGAAATAATAAGAAGCAATAATATGTAATGAATAACAAATTTTAAAAACATTTTTTTAAACTATTTATATTATAGTCTTTTATATCTCTAGTATTTGGCCAACAATTAATATCGAAATAACGTATATGATTTACTATAAAATTACATAAGAGCAATATTCTTTTGATGCAACATCGAAAAAAAGAATAGATCTTAAAGTATTGCTTCCTTTGTTGTAAAAAGCTATGTTCTTAAGGAATTATATCCGTCTAGGGTTATAATATCTGTTTATGAAAACATAAAACAGTTTTATGCTAGCATTTTAAAAGTACTTTTAACTCCAGTGCTAATAGGCTTTTTTTTTTTTTGTAGTTCTCCTGGTTTTGTAGAACAGAATACCAACGGAGAAATTGCAGAATGTATAAATTTTGTATGTGTATTGATTTTTGGACTCATAGGATTCGGTGTGTTCCTGGTGTTGCTGGAATTTGTACCGAAATCCAATGTGACAGCGGCCTTGTCCGTCGTTGGTGCATGCATGCTTTTGGTGCTCATATTTAGTTTCATGAGTACGTTGACAAGAAACAGGACGCCTCTGAATCGAAGGTGAAAACTTCCGAGAGAAGAAGAATTTTACATGTTTTTAAAAAGACTACTTGTACATAATTATTACTTTTATACTTGGTAAATTATTTTGAAAAGAAATGTGATGTGCAGATTTTTTTTTCATAATATGATTGTCCTTAAAGTAATGTATACATATTAATTTTAATAATTCTATATTAATTGATGAAATTTATTAATTATTATTAAATAATACAAATATATATTGATTTAAATAATCATTTAACTTATTTCCACTAATATTAAACCAAATTTGATATTGATCTTTTAATTAAATAAATAACAAATTCTTATCTGAGAGAATCATAGATTATTTCAACAAGCCATTTCCATTTTTCTGTTTATTTATATTACCAGAAAGACAAGAAAAAAAAAGATTTTAAAAATGTTGCTTGTGTTGGTATGAAGATCATTATGATCCCTGAAGTGGAAGAAACTGGACGTTTGTTTTCGAGAGCATTTCTTTAATGATCACATACCGCACAAAACAAATACAAGAAAAAATATTTACTTGAAGCATCTCATTATAATTACAATCGCAATGCACTGTGGGATGCTTACTTAAGTATTGCCATCTATTATCCAAAAGAGAAAAAAAAGTGTAATGTAACTGCTACATGCTGACATAGAACTGCACTGTGAAACAACAAGCTGTTATTCAGTACAGAGCTGCCAAATTTTGATAGCATTAATTGTATAATCTATGCCTTTCCCTTGAAAGTTCCCCGTCGCTTCTCTTTACGAGCAGATTGCAATTTCATGTCAAAAACTAAAGGCAGACTGGTTCATAGAATAAACATTTTTGGCTTCACTATACAGACCTGTCGATGGATGTACCTAAAAAATCCTTTTTTTTTTAAATGGCATATCTAGTTTTCACATTTAACTCAAACATATTCTGACTCGCACTCTGTCAAATTTCTGATTCTTGTACCTTTTAGGTTTTTGATGTATTTGAAGTTATAGCATTAGTTTATTCTGGCATTTATTGCATTAATATTAAGCATTCATGTAATATTTTAAAAATACAGGGTCATATCATCAAATAGCTGAAGTAGGCTTCTGCCTGAAGGCTCTGTAATTTATAAGAGTATATGGGAAATCATGATAATCTAAATTGGTACTATAATCTCCTTTCGGATTTTAAAATATCAGGTACTTGAACCCATTCATATTAAAATCCAATGCCATTTAGATTTCAGAATATTATTCTTATGATTTTTTTCCCGTTTTATTCAGATTTGGATAATTCTGTCCATTTTTTTTTGTAACTGCCAATTGATTTATAATTCAACACCTCTGACACTTACAGCATATGTAAATTTTTTATAAATCTTACATATATAAATTGAAATTTTTAAACATTTGATTGTTTTTTAATAGGTGAGACATTGAAACCAAATTCTTGAAAATGATTTACAATTAAGTTTTGTTTATCATAGCATTTGATGTTTATAAACTACTTACTGAGGGACTAAATTCTTATGCAAAAATAAGAGGTTTAAGAAGAGGTGGGGGAGGGATCTTACATTTGCTAAAGGTACTTACAAGAAATTTCCAGGTGTACTTCCGTCTCTCCTCCAAGTAGAGAAGGAATATTTTCATCTATAATAAAATTATATAAGAGTTAGATTTTTTATCTTGTATTTCTTAGCATTTAATAATAGGACCATACTAAACGAGGACCAACGAAGCACTCGACATCTTAAACTCCCCTAGTAAGTGCTTATGACACAGAGAATTGAAGAGGAAAATAAAATCGAATAATATAAGGAGTACACTGGTAATATATAGTGATCAATTTAACTGCTATTCAATAGTTAACATCTAAATTATTAAAGATATGTATATTGCTTCAACCGGAAAATTCCTTTAAGTGACGCAAAGAATTATATTTTATATTGTTTGATTTCATAAATGTATTGTTGAAAAGTTAAGTTAAAACAAAATATTCTTGTTATACTATTATCTTAAGCGAACAAACAAAAGAATACCCACTCTTTTTTTACGAAAACTGGTCATAATTAAACGCTAAATTTCATTATTTACAATCGATATCTGTGTTAAGGAATGATGATCTCCCAGAGATCTTCCTGGAGGTGGTTAATGAAATGGTCTAAAATTTTCTTTATAGCCTAAAACTGTGGAATGGTTTAGAAGCATAAATTGTCTATATAGTAATAGATGTAATTTTTTGATAGTTTCTTTAATTCTGCGGTTAATGAACACTCTAATCATGGTCCATTATTAATTTCATTTTAATTAAAAACAGGCAGGTGCTTCAAAAAGGAAAGCTACTCTGAAAGATCTGAAATTTATATATAATATTGGTTGAATCAATAAATATAATGCTAAAAAAATGCTAAAAAAAATTGTTGCTTTGAATTTGCTATTTTATACCATTTAAATGCATGCCTCCAAAGTGACTCGTAGATAAATGCATAATATTTCCTCGAAGGATAAGAAAAATGAGATTCAAAATACTTGTTAAATATTTAGAGCGCAATCACAATACAGCTCACACATTTTCTTTTATCATTAGTAAAATTTAAATTCAAAATAAATAAGTAGATGGCGCCACATCATAAATGAATATTTACTTATTTTGATATTTTGTTTAGAGTCCCATTTAAAGACAAATATTTTTTTGCTACCTTTTTATCCAAAGTATGCATCTGCTTCAAGCCTAATATATATTAAAATAATTCAAAATCAATATAGTAAATTTTACGCGGCTATACAAAGGTATTGAAAATTAAAACGGAAATAAATTGGAAAATGAATTTTTTACGAATGTGATAGTGAGACAATAATTTTTCGATTTATAATACATTTGATTATATCGCATAAAAAAATATCATACATTTACATCTGAACATTCTTTGACTTCTGAAGTAAAAATAATTGATTTTTGCTTATGAAATGTATAGTTAAAAATATCTACTATTCGTTTCACTATTCTGAGACTACCGCTTTTCGACGAATCTATCTGACTAAGGGGTGAAATGCGTAAGAATAGGCGCATTTCCAGAATTCTTCGCCTCCTTTGGCCTTGAGTCCCACCCTATTAGATAACTATTTCGTTCAATTTTTTTCACTTATATGTGAGTATTAATGTTATTTTATTTAAATTTAGTCTATGAGTATTCCGAATTTACTTCAATGTTAAATGTAAACAGCTGCTCCTTTCATATTTCTTCTCGCCCCTATTTTGGCGAATTAAACCTATCCAAACGCATGCAAGAAAGCTCGGAGGGTTTTAGAATCTATTGGTAAATAATACTTACTGTTGTGTTCTAAACAACAGTAGAGCTATCTATTTTTTATGGAGGTAGGGGTTTCCATTGTATTGAAATCGTAAATCAGCTCTTTTGTAGATTCAGGTTGGATGAGGGAGAGGCACTTTCCTTATTGTGAGGATTGCATTGCGCGTAGAAATTTTGCTTCCAGCGAAACAGGTTTAGCACCACAGAAGTGTATTGGATTAAGCACACTGAAAAACATAGTCATATATTTAGTCCACCTTTAAAATCCTTGTTTTAAGTAAGCTTGTTTTTACTGTTATTCCTTCATTTATATTACTATATTTTTTTACTCAATTTTAACTAAATTTAATTGTTTCATACTTGTAAAAGATAGAATTTTGTGATTAATTTTTCAGTCACTTTAAAATGAATTAGAATTTTGAAATCACGTTCACTTGTGTAATCTTGATATTGATTCTCTGTCTTAATATGTTCAGAATTTAACCATTTGTTAATCTAATTATGAAATTTCATTTTGATTTCGTATAAATGAAGCGAAGTGTATAAATAAATAAATAAATTATAAATAGAAAAGTAAGGAACAATATTAAAAGCAATTACTTAGATGAAGAGATTAATTATTAATAAGAAATGTGAAATTAAAAGCTAGTTTAATAAATTAATTTTCATTGCATTTTAACGAAATGTTACATAACTAATATGCTTTACCATAAATTTTTTAACGAATTCTTTGATAATTTCCCTTTTATATTATCCTTGATACAATCCTCTCGATCAACCTTCACACGTATATTTGCTAAAAGAATTAAGTAACGGCGAAAATAATTTAATTCCTTTTTTCATTTATACTTACTTATGGAAAAGCATTGTTACTGACACAAAATCTCTTTGTGTTTTAAAATTACAATATTTTCCCTATTAAATTGAGAATTTTTGTATAAAAACATTTATAGGATTTTATTTATATACCATCGGTAACTAATTCCAGAAAAAAATCGTGAAATTTTCAATGTAATATACAGGGTGTGGCCGAATTCGACAGACAAATTCATAGGGGTGATAGCAGGCCTCAGGAGGATAAAGAATCGCCATACAACATGAGGTCCTAAACGACGTTTAGGGGTGAAAATCGTAACAATAGAGAGAGAACTGTTGGAAACTGTAAAAAAATTAATAAAAACATAAATGATATTTCAACGATGAATTTTTTAAAGTCAAAGCCCATTCTTAAACGTTTTTTTAATGCTGATAACATGCGGATTAGATCGTGACCGCATGATTTGATCGAGAGATATGTTTTCTGGTTTCCATTTTAGTTTTACTTGTATACCTTCAAAACTTCTCAGTTCTCACTGGAGAGGTATGAAATCAATACGACGGACCTCTTAAAGAATTATT